>JAVDPK010001863.1:42326-59923 GCA_034780415.1 Cichlasoma orientale
ACTGATCTTTTCCACATTTCTACATCTACTTGTCATAGACAGAGCCCTGGTGTGATCAAGGCTCAGGTCCATAAGCTGCTCCAGTGAGGCAGTATATACAATACCTAGATTTCATCCGAGTGGAATGAATGAGGCCATCATTAATGCAATTAACACATCTATGCTCTTCCTGCCATAACAGGGTTACAAAAATTAAAGGTCTACATTTCGCAGCATTAGCATATCTCAGATAAACTATTATTTTTAAAATAATAAAACAGTGGGTATATGTTTATGACACTGCAGCGGTGATGCACTGTATTCATTTCCTGTTTGTCAGAAACTGGACTTTAGAGCCAGACAGGGAAATGAAAACCTGGAATGGGTGAAGAAAACCCGCCAGCGAGCAGGTTAGGTTGACAGAGTCCCGGGTTAACTGAGTTTAAGTTAAAGTTAACCCTCTTTCTGGAGCAGAAAACCTAAAGTTTATTTCATTTTGGGGGTTATCGATTTCCGTTTTAACAAAATCTGCCCAAACCTGTTGAGGTGGCGCCACCCAGCAGCAGAAGGTTTAACTGAATTTGTTTCTTTTCTGGACTGTTGCAGAGTCTAGTAGACGACCATGAAGATGGACCATTTGTGCTGAGGTTGGACTGTTCAGAGCTTCGCTGCAGGACGGGAAACAAGACTTTCCGCTTCCCTCTGGAATCCTAGAACACGTCGAGTCGACAGCTTCATCGCACAGCTTAAAGAGGACTCCGGTGTTGATGTCTGATCATCATCATCTGCAAAGCCCCTTTAAGAACTGCTGCAATGCCCCAACGAAGACAATCACAGCTAATTGCAAAAATGATGGGAAAAAAAATGTGTTACTGCTCTTTGAGTCTTTAGTACTGTATTTAAATAAAGCTACTTGTTTTGTACTTTTCCGTTTGGTGTGGGGCCGTGAGTAACAAGTGGTGACAGCTCTGAAGAGTTACGGCATGTGCGTGAGAAGCTGCGACTGCATCACTACAGGGAAGTTGTGCATTTAGTCAGCATAGAAACCCTCAGCGTCACAGCATTACCTTTTACAAGCACAGTGGAAGGAATTTATCACTACCTGGTTTCACTCTTCATGAGGTTTGTAAATGCCAAAAATCTAAAAGTCAGACATTGCATGAAGGCAAAATGAGGTTCTCAGTATTCAGCTTTTAAAGTTGAGCCACTTTTTCAGCTCCATGCTTTTATTCTGGGACTTTAGAGTAGCTTTGCATGAGTGACAGTTCAAAAATAAGCCGTATTCATTCCATACGGGGCCGTGGAGCAGCCCCTCAGTTCATCCACTGAAACAAGCCATTTTAGCACTTTAGGAGCACTTTCTGATTGGCTGCTCCTGGCAAACAGAAGATATGGTGCTTCTGCAGTCAGAGCCAAGGCCGTGTGCCACTGAGATGGCCACATATCCCAAATCTGAGAAACAAACGGACCCCTTTAAAATAAGGTGTATAAGAAGGATTCACTGCACGATACAAAACTGAATCATATTTAAAAGTTTAATGAATAGAAGGCATGTTTGACACATGATAGTTCACAGCAGTGAATAGCAGAGCATCTCGGTCCAGCCCAGTGATGGGCAGCATGGCACATTACAATCACCCGGGTCAGAACAATTCTGGCTGCATTTCCAGGACAGTGTGTCAGATTTTTAACACACTGAACTTTTCATATGCAACTGTATCTCATCCGTATAAAAAGACAAAACCTTACATCCAAGAGAAAAAGAGTTCGCTCTTCTGTGCTTGTGGAATTCTCCAAGTACCGAACCTGGTATCAAGAACCTATTGAATCATGTAGGAAGGAAAGATGTTCCTATGACTCATTGGAGATACTGTAGGATGTATGCTGTCCTGATGTGCACCAAAAAAAAAAAAATTTAAATAAATTTATGCATGTATACATAAATACAATAGTTTTTGCTACTTTCTGAAGCAAACTGGAGAGTTGATTTCAAAAGCGAACAGCCTGGACAGTTCTTTGAATGTTATCAGTTGTATCAGTACTATAGACACAGCCAGAAGGGGGTCTCGTCCCCTGACCAGCGAGCTCAGGTTGGGATGATCCTGTCTTGCAAATAGCTTGAGTGCATTTGGTGTGCATCTCACACAGTCTCACATTCAACCTTTAACAAAAATCCTAAACAGAGCCTTTTATACTTCTGTGCATAACAAAGTATTAAACCCACAAAAGTAAGCTGTCGTAATGCTCCGTAAATCAGTGCAATAGCAGAACATGTGTAGGAGACCCCTAGCGGTTGTTTGAGGAAATGAGGGCAAGGAGAAGTCTCTGATATGAAGTGCTGTGGTAGGCTACCAGAAGGGGGGGGGGGGGGTCATTTGATACCTGCTGCATACATTTTAAACCAAACCACATCCTTTCCCAACTAAACCTCTTACAGACTTCTGTGGCAGTTAGTGTCTCTTCATTGGCTCTCAAATGCAATTCTAGAGTTAACGAAATTAAATAATACATTATCCTCTGCATTATCTCCAACAGAGCACTTCAAGAGCAGGCTTACCGAAAGCAGAGCCTTCGGATATCAGTTTGGAGCTGGACTTTAAGTTTAGGCTTTAAAAGTTGATCCTGAACCATCTCCTAGTGATTGCAGCAGATGGCAGTCTCTCCCTTTACCCGTTTTATCCAGATCTTTCTTCCTGTTCTTTCTTCCTGTTCCTTCCTTCCTGAGTTTTTCCTCCCCACCATCGCCCAGTAGCTTGTTCTTCAGGGATTGTCTGATTGTTGGCATTTTTCTCTAATATTGTAACGGCTTTACAATATAAAATGCCTCGAGTTGGCCATTGTTGTGATACATATGAAACTGAAGCTTTAAACTAGAAAAGCTGTGCAGTAGTCCAGATTTAGGCAGGAAGAGCCCCCTCTAAATGAGGTGATAACACCTACCAACAGGGTGACAAGAGGCATCATCTGTCCTGTGGGCAGGTATGGGATTCAATGGGCTTTTCTGCTTGTTTGAGGAATGCAGTCTGCAAAGAATATTCGGGGGGTTTGAAACACACAAAACAAAAAAGGTCCACTTGGATGATTTTAACTGTTTGCAAGCTTAAATCAGGAAAAGGATGTTTTTACTCCAAGAAAATTTCAAATTTAACAATTTTTAGGAACTAAAAATATAACCTGTGTATCGTTTCAGTCCTTTTTTAAATACCCAACCACCATCGGAGACGTACAGCTTCAGATGAAATTAAAAAGGCAGAATTTGTTTTTAAAAACTAGACAGACTGGGAAAGATATGAATACAGTGTGTGCTTTAGCAGTTACAGTAGCTAGCTACAATAGTCAAAGAGTAGTTTAGAAATCTCAATAATATTAATATTTAGATGAAAGGACACATGGATTTAGTTAAAATCTTTGAGGCTCAACAATAAACTTTAAGAGTAAAACTATTAAATCAATTTAAAAATTCAATAATAAATTTGTCCTAAAAAACTAACACTTTTCCTTGAGCAGTGTGGTATAAACGGGGAAGTATTTGGCAGTCAGCATTCAGACAGGTGAGAAATCAGTTCCTGTGTGTCAGCGTAAACTTTAATCACACCGTGTGAGCAAAGCAGTCTTCCTGCCAGCCAGCATCATGGTGAAAACAGCACTTTCTTGATGTAGTCCACGGTCGTCACATTGAGCAGCATGTTGACGTGCTCGTTACCTGGAAGTTCCATCAGTGTCACGGGGTGCTTCTGCTTTCCCACCCACCGTTTACACTGGAGGGCGCTGTGCAGGTTTACCGTCCCGTCCCCCATGCCGAATGTCACCGTGGGATCCACGTCCGGGAACTTATCCGAGTACTGAAATGCTTCAGGTGTGGGAACACCTATGCCGTACAGGCAGTGGACGGGCACGCCGGGGGGCGTGAAGTCGGCCACCAGCGATTCCGTGTCCTGCTGCATCATCCAGCCATCTTCAAAATCGATGTCAGAGTAGAGGCGATGGTAGTCCTGCACAGTGTAGTTCGTGGTGGGTGTCTGGACCAAGACCTGGAAGTGGACACTTGTTTAATTTGGTGACCTCTGATAAACCCTTATTCCTACAAAGTCATCACACATCATCTTCTAACTGACAAATCCTTTTGTCTAAAGTTGACCCATTAGGTTCATTTCTACCTTCATATTTTTGTTCTTAGACTCGGCTAAAGAAGCTTTGCATGCGTCACAGTGATGCTCACTGATACTGGGCCTTTGTGGAGCCCCTCAGTTCACACACTGACTGATACTGAAGTCGTTTCAGCTCCTCTTCCTGTAAGACCACCCTTCCATCCTCCATTAGCAAAGGAAGTGTGATTCTACTTAATGTTCAACAGTTTTTCAGGAATGCATTTATGTCCATTCACAAACACAAACACACACACACACACACACACACACACACCTGATCTTTGGGCCAGGAGCTGGGAAAGGGAAACAGCCAGTTGGTGGAGACCGCAGAACGTTGCTGGGAGCGAATCCTGAGCGAGCTGATCACCGGGATGTGATCATTATCGCCTAAAAAAAAAAGAACGGAAAATAAGGGATAGACTTAAAATCGTATTATCGTGTGTACATAAATCGCACAGGACCGTTTAAACACAGTTACAGGTTTATGTTTTTGGAGGATACGTTTACAGAGCAGCTGTGTGTGGTGCAAATTTGGTGAACACATTTCTGGAGTCATCTAGCAGAGGAGCAAAGAGTGGAAGAGACCTTAATCCGTCAACACACTGCCCTGTAAGTACCAAATATCCTTTGTAAAACCAGCCTGAGTGTTTGAAATTTACAGTGAGTGGGACTTAAACACTGTGCTGATTATTTGCAGTTTACGCATCAGAAACCGTTCAATAAACTACATTTTGCTGACAGTTTTGAAAGATATTTGCAGACACTGAAGTTAAGATAATATTGGGAGAGTCCGGCTGCTCTCGGTTGCATCGTTGCTTTTTGCACAGCTGGGGTTCTCGGTCCGCATCTTTGGCTGTTTTTCCCCCCATGCAGCATCACAGATACACTGATAGATAATGCTATAAACAATGACAGCAGCAATGTTCCGTTCACACCATTTTGGGCTGGGATATCAGGCACAGAGGTGGTGTTTATGCAAGGCACAGTCTGACCCACTAACATGCACATCAGTCCTGCCTTAGTTAGTCTCTTACCGGAGAGGACAACACGCAAGGTCTTCACCACGCCGGCCCACGGAGCGCCGAGAGCGACGAAAGCTTTGATGTATCGGTCTTTCCACGCCTGTGGCTGCTGGTTCAGGAAGTACAGCGTGTACAGGTTGCCCATGCTGTGAGCAATGAGCACCACGGGCCCACCTGCCTTCTCAGCCATCTCCTCAATCATTTGCTGCAGCCTTAAGAAATACTCTTTATTCTCATCTGAAGGAGAGAGAAGGGAGCAGATTACAACACAAATTCCTCCATGCTGGTGCAGATCTGAAATTCGCTGCCAGTTAGGCAACTGAAATGCTTCCCGTTTCATTTAGACAGAATCGTTTAGTATGAGAGGATGCAGACTGATGGCTAAAATGTGGCACTCTTCAGGTACCCAAAGAAGTGCTCTCACATCCTTTTCTACCCAAATCTACTTTTGGAAACCAAACCAATGACTTTTTTTTTTTTTTTTTTAACCCACCCCCAAAACCTCTGGTCATATTCATGGCATGAAAGCAGAAATGCAGTGCATGACAAATCTGTCAGCTGCTTTAAAAAAAAAAACAAAAAGAAAAAAAAAAACCTGGTTCTTCAAAATACCGGCTACTGTGCTTTACGTTTCTTTATTCCAATAAAGAGGCACATGATCCGGACACATGTCGAGGCTGTTATGCAATCACCTCATGAGACTAGCTCATGAGAAAATAAGGAAACTTCCCACCAATGAAAAACAAATAGCTGAGTCATCATCGCTTATTGATCACTGTAAGAGATCAGCAGACGACTACAAGTCCAGATGTTTCCAACACTGCCGTCACCAGCTCAGATCGCCAAATGATCCTGTGACCACAGCTGTAACAGAAGTTTTTATTATTGCCATTAAGTTAGTTCAAATATGTCCAAGAATTTAAGTGTCACTCAAGACACCATAGATCACTCTGCGATGCCTGAGCAGCCTTGATTGTTTCTTGGCTGTTTCAGTGCCTGCACACTGAAAGGCAAATGAGCTGCTCACGGCTACACCCTGTTCTGGTAGTTAGAGGTAGAAGCAGCTCTGCTGAATAAAACAAATAGTAAAATGGCAGACTGCAGTTGCAAATTTGGAAATAAGAGTGCAGATCAAGCTGGGGGCACTAACTGGAACGACTCATTCGGATACTCAGAGAGAGCAGAGAAACGAGGGGGTCTTTCCTAGAGACACGTCGTGCTCAAGAACAGTGGATGGATGTAGGGTCGCACAGTAAGTTCACTTTAAGCACTCTGGACACGGATGCAGAAGGAAATTTGACCCCAGAGGGTCGAGAGAGAGAAAAAAAGAAACATTTTAATTAAAGTAGGACAGGCCCACAAACATTTTGTTCAGTAAGTGCAATCCCAATTAGTTATTATAATTAAAATGGTGCTTTTATTGCACAGCACTCAGTTTTGTGATATTTTTAAATGTGCACCACTTTTGGCCACGTCTCTGCTTAGTTTTGTGGGTGTGGTAGCTTACTAGGCGCTTTCCTCCAGTCATAGGGGGCTCCCTTGACATCGTCACCCCTGGTGTAGCCCCAGTCTACGAGCGCCTGCACTATGCTGAAGAAATACATGCCTGCAACACACATGGAAACATTAAGCATTAAATACAGAATCTCAGCGGCGACAGAAGCTGCTCCATTTATCTTAGTGAAGAAGCATTTAGACCAGGGGTGGGAAACTCTAGGCCTCGAGGGCCGGGGTCCTGCAGGTTTTAGATGTGTTCCTGATCCAACACAACTGAATCACATATAGGAGTCATTAGCAGGACTCTGGAGAGCTTGACTGCATACTGAGGAGGTAATTCAGCCATTTGATTCAGGTGTGTTGGATCAGGGACACATCTAAAACCTGCAGGACACCGGCCCTCGGGGCCTGGAATTGCCCACCCCTGATTTAGACATTCAGCGTGAGGACATCAGTTAGTTCAGTTCTGTTAATAATGTGGGTGTTTAACTCACCCACACTGCGTTTGCTGGGATCCAGGTACTCCAGTGAAAACGTCTCTCCGAAGCCCGGGACACGGATGTCCACACCTGGCGGGGAAGAGGTGGTGTGTGTGGTCCTGTTGTAGATCAACCTGCACACACAAACCGTGCACAATATTCAATTTGTCTCAGTTCTGCATCTGCAGTTAACCACACACACACACTTCTCATTTTAGGTCTCCCTCATCTCACCTCCTGATTATTTATGTGTAACAACAACTTCCCCGTGTGTGGTTTATAGAAATCCAACGCAGATGTGAGTAACGAGGTTTGGTTTGACAAGCAGAAGTGAGTCTCTGAAAATATGCCGAGCTATAAATACTATAGCTAGATTCGGTCATGTTCTGAAACCGTGCAAATGATACTTCTTACCCCTCGTTTGGTTTAAACCTGCCATCAGCGACCCTTACAGTTTACTATAGAGGCAATGAGTCAAGGTACTACACTGTAACCCCAACTGGCTCGTTGTACCCTGGAGTATTTCCAATGAATGTGGCCACTGTGCCTCTGTAAGTCCAATTTAGCACTTTCCTTGTCTTCTGTGGAAATAAGGAATGTATTAGAGTAACAAAAAAAAACAAAATTATAGTGAAAGATCAACATTGTTTTATCTAAACTTAGCACAAAGAGTAAGGAAATTCGTGTTTGGTTGATCATTCCTTTGTTGTAACAAAGAAATAAATGTTTGTTACAAATGTAACAAGCATTTGTTGCAACAATGCTTCTTGGCAATAAATCTTACACCCATTTATTTCCCTTAAATGATACTCAACCCCCCTGGACTAAGTATTTTATTGCACTTCTGTACATATACTGCACCTGTTATCATATGCCTTTTTTTTTTTTTTTAAATCACAGCTCAAACACTTCTGGTTAGATGCAATCTGCATTTCATTGCAGTGTACTTGTGACATATGCAATGACAATAAACTGAATCTAATCTTGGCCTTTATTGGATAGAGTAGTGAAGATAAACAGGAAGTGGGGGGAGAGAGAAGGGAAGACCCGAAGCAAAGGGTCCAGAATTTGGGAGTGGAGAGGACGGCATGGCCTGACCTCAGCCCCACTGAACGCTCGTGGGATCAGCTTGGGTGTGCTGTTTGTGCCAGAGTGACCAACACAACCACACTGGCTGACCTGCAACAAATGCTGGTTGAAGAATGGGATGCCAGCCCACAGCAGTGTGTGACCAAGCTGGTGACCAGCATGAGGAGGAGGTGCCAGGCTGCTGTGGCTGTGTGTGGTTCTTCCTCATGCCGCAGAGGTCCCCATTTGTTCAATTGCTAAAAATGTCTTGTTTCTTCAGACTTCCAAGCAGTCAATCTAATAAACATAAAAACACGACAATAGCGGAATCAGCTGTTTGGAATTGGCAGAGAAGATGTGACAAGTTTTTCCATGGGTGCAACTCGCATCAGCTCTGCTGCTCATCCCACAAATGCATTTTCCTTACAAGTGTGGCTCCATTTAAGGGGAAAAAACAGGCTTTCCAAGGGTATAAGATTTACTGCCAAGAAGCATTGTTGCATACAAATTTCCTAACTTTTTGTGCTAAGTTTATATTTCCAGTAAGCTCCTCTTTTCCAAAAATCTCTACAGCAGAGGTGGAAATTGCAGTTAGCATGATCTGAAATCATAGAGGTGCAATAAACTTTGTATAACTTAAGTGGGAAAAGTCAGGTTTTTTTAAGGTTCTGAGTGTCCATGTTTGCTGTGCTGTGTGCAGCCAGTCAGAACTGACTGCAGCTTAAATCGTCCATTTCTGTTGTTTTTATTTCAAAATAAAAGCACATCTTTTGTCAACCTAAAGTTAGAGCACACATAAAGTTAGGATACACTTAGCACGATCACTTTAGCTAGCTAACATTATGGAAACATGGATTAGTCATCCGAAGATTAAAGTGGGAACGGAACAAAAATGAATCTTATATTGTCTCTCATTTCCAGATATTTTACTTTGTCATCTCATGATTGTGCTAAAGTACAGGCTCACTCAATTTCTGACTTTTTTAAATTGATTACCCTCTGCTGTCCTCTAGAACTTGCTGATTTAAAAAAAAAACAAAAAACAAAACAAAAAAAACAAACAACTGTCATCTTATCCAGAGAAGACCGATAATCAACCAGGTTATCAAACCCATCTTCCTCCTTTAACTTACAGAAACTCCGGGTATCTGTATGTCAGCATTTCTCCACAAAAGAGCACACCAAGCATTACTTTGGATAGATAAATAAAGTCTTTATGATCAATGAAGAACATAAAAAAAGTGACACCAATAAACAGGAATTAATAACTCCGACACTGATACCCACCTAATGTTGTCTATCCAGCAGTCTATGGCTACAGGCACCAGCAGCTCCAGGTTGAGCCACAGTGTGAAAAAGGTCTCGGTCTTCTTGTAGCAGATGTAATGGACCACAGTGGATTTATTCAGCTTCGCCTCCAGCTGGTTTCCCAGATCCCCGGGAACTGCAATGAGCAACATTAGCAATGATTCCCATATTAGTGACATTGATCACCACTTAGCCTGCACAGAGACTGCTATCACGCACTCATGTAACCAGTCAGAGGCAGCGGAAATTACTCTAAATCCCAAGACCTCATTCAGCGGAGGAATGGATGGACTGCTGAAACGTAATCTGGCAATAGGTGTCAGTTAGCAAGCTCTGGACCCAGCAGAGCGGTCAGTCGCATTATGCTTGTAGCACATCTGCCCTTGAATTTTACAAATCTTTTTAGACCTTCAGCTGCTACAGTTCAGCCTTTGGTCTGCTGCTCTGAGAGTTTCCATAAAGCATCACAGTGGCCTGTTCAGGGAAGGTTTGGAGAGCATTTTAGTTGATGGATGAGCCATCAGCTAGAATACAAGTATTGTTCCCATGCTCTCCAAACCTTTGCTTCCTGTGACATTTTAATCAAAGCTCTTGGTGGCCATCATGGGAACAGTACTTATATTTCTAGTTGATGGCTATTCCATTAACTAGAATACAAATAAATCCTTTTAAAAACCTCCTGTTAAAGGGAAACCCAGTTTGTTCACACACACATGCCAGATGGTGGCCATTATGGTCAGCAGCCATCATCTTTCTGGAGAAGTCACTAAAATGCTAATATGATACGGCAGATAAAGACTGGAGAGCACGGATCCGAACTAGAAACAGCAAGACCGTTTGTGTGAAAGTGTAGTAAGGAAGGCAAAAAACCAAAAAAAAGCCCTGCTGTTCAGATAACAGAGGCTACAAATGTCTCTTAAAAAGCACTTGTCCTGGAGCCCTGTCCTCGGCTCGTGACAGGGTGGCCGGCCTCTAGTCCTCTGGGGCTCTGTCTGGGACCTCCCCCTTCTTTCTCCTGGGGTGGACACGCAGTTGTCATCGGGGCGTGTGGCCTCCCGTCTCCAGTTTGCCTCTGGCTCTCTGGGGGCATTGTTATAGCTTCTCACCCTCATTATCAAGCGAGTTTCATGACAGAGGGCCACGCTCAAAGTCAGCCTAATAAAACTGAAGTCAGTTCTGGTAGTGATTACACCTATGGCTTCATTACTGGCAGCTGTAAAGAGGACTACAGTACAGCGTGAAACAAGTACAAAACATGAAATGGAAAATTAGAATTTGAGATATCTATCCATCCATCCATCCATCCATGTGGAGAGACTCCCTCAGCGTCTGGAGGAGCTGATTGGCTGCTGTGTAAGCGTCGACTTCTGTCATATGACCAGAGGATTCTGCTGTAAACAATTTCCTTTAACACACACACACACACACACACACACACCTGGCAGGTTTCAATCGTTACTCAGCCACCGGTAAATACTTAATTGTGTCAACAGTAGTGCAGTTACGCGTGTTTGTGTTTTCAGACAGATGCAGATACCCGCTCTTTAATATCATCCGACCGAGCTTCGTTCAAGAATCGATCAAGTTAAAGACGCCTCCCTTGAAAGCGAAATTAAACTGAGCATTTGCTGTCGGAAAAGGTGTTTGAGTTTATTTTGATACAGCACAGATTTAAAATATTCTTTGATAATAATGTCGTAAACACCGAGCCGTACCCACGAACATTTCCCTGTTTTGGTTCATGATGACAATCACACGGACAGGCCAAACAATCACAAAAGTTGAAAATTAATTGAATCACCTGTAATATGTTGAAGCCGAATCAAAGACTAATTAAATAGTGAGATGAAAAATGTAGAGTTTAGTTTGTAGCTAAACAATCGTTATTACATGCAAGAAAAATCGGAATGTGATCCTTTTTAAAATAGCCTTTGGTCGGCTTTCGAAGTCGCCAGTTGCCGATGAGCTAGCTGACGGATGACAGCAAGTTGTGCAATTATTTGACAACAGAAGACAGAGTGAAGAATAAACTGGAGAAAATACTTACTGAGGACGACCGGGGGTTTCGAAGGAGGACAAGACTTGTCGCCGACACATTTCCCCGCCGGTCTCCCGCTGCTACGAGCCGACAACAGCAACAATAAAAGCCCGACACAGAAGGCAACTATCCGGTGCCAACCCGCCATGGCTCTAGATATCTCATAGCCCGAAGAGCATACTCCCCTCCTCGTGTGCAGACCCCCTGCGTGCTTTCTCTAGTTTGCCGTTAAACCCCACAGGTCAGGGTAAGCTACTTCCGTCCACGGTCACTCAACAAAAATAATCACGAGCTCGGGATTTTAAGAGCGAACGTTGTCCTGCCATAAATAGTTACCCCGGTCAGAAAGTGTGTCTCCGCCCATCCTCAGGCGCGCGCAGAGGAGGAGGGGCCCGCGGCGCTCCTCCTTCAAAGTAAGAGCTTTCACCCCTCTGACCTATCGACAAGGCTATCATATCGTTCTGCAAGTAAAGTAAATCCATTTTCAGTGATAATTTCACAACGTTACATTATACCATGTGGATGATTACTTAGCTTAAACTATACACTTCCAAAAGGCATTCCCCCTTTCTATAATACACACTCTCTGCCCGGCCATAATGTTTTATTTAACAAAATTAAAAACTACAGATGAACATGAAGATCTTCCTCAGTAACAGAGGGTTTCATGTTCTTGTGAGTCAATCCAACAACAGCCTCTTAGATCACGTGGTTGTATCTGTCAGTTATGCAAGTTAGCTGAGCCAGCAGATTGCTCTTCTAATCGTTTTTGACTTCTGACCAACACCATGTGAGAATGGATTCAGGAGAAATGTCTCAAAGTCAGCTTTGTGACACATTCATCCTAAACCAGGTGACCTATTGAGGTCACCTGATAGGATGGGCCAATGTCTCAGTGGTTTCACCCAAAACCCCTGATGGTAATATCCTGCACCTTTTTTCAAACCTTAGATCATGTGATGATGCACATGAACAATATTGGGTCGATGATCACCTCCAAGTGGAAAACCTTCACTAGGGTTTAAATACCTGGGACTCACCACCTTTTGGTTTTAGAACTGAAGAAGCTTCCTGGATAACAGCTGAAACATTTTCAAAAAAACTGAAAGAAGTCCTTTTTTTCAAGCTCCAGAGACACAGACATCCTAAACAAGTGGGTGCCACCTCATGTGGCACATTTGCATTAAAAACATGTGTCCTCACCCCAATACATGCAAGTATACAACTGTAATGGAGCAATTGTTTGGTAAAAAATGTTAATAGGAAAAAGAATAAAAGAATAGTACCCAGTAGATGGGAAAATTATCCACTCACAGTACATATGTTTCTGAAATACAGACATGTAGCCTCTTTGTTACTTAATTTAGTAGATTTTTCATCAAAAAAGAGGCCATAAACAAACACACACACACACACACACACTCAGGCTGCAAATTGCCACCTCTCTCCTCGTGCAGACAGGTAACTCATTTTCCACCATTCAGTGTTCTGACTCCAAATATTTCCCTTATAACTGCTGCTGATACAAGCTATGCAAGCCATGCAGCTGTTTTTTGACAGATTCGGTGTGACATTGGTAGATTAAGGCACACACCCACACAGCTTAACCTTTGTTAGGAAAGATGAATTCTCTATCATTTGCACTGATAACTTGGAACTACATAAATAATCAGTTTTTTGCAGATAGAATTCACTGGAGTAGAATTTGAGTAGAATTCACTGGAGAGCAACGTGTAAGATTACTGTAGTAAACCAAGTAAATGTCTACGCGCTACACTGTAAAATCCTGAAATTATTCAAATAAATGTACTCGCAGAATGATACGATGACCTTTTTCCATCATTCTCAGTTTATTGCAATGAATGAAGATCAGTAACAAGAAGCTTGCAGAAGAATGAAAGCATTTACTTTGAAAGAGCAGCCGCGAGTTCCTTCAAACACAGCGAGGCACCGTACCTGGCTCCTCCTCTCCTGCGCGCTCTTGAGGGCGGAACACACTTTTTGACAGGGGTAACAATTTTGCCCTTCAACGCAACTTCAGCAAATCAAAAGTCATCATCAGCAGATGCTGTCGAGCGGTGAGATAAAGTCTGACTTTTGTCCTGGAACATGTGACCCGCACAGGTGGCCCCAGGTAACCCTAAATGCTGTAATTTTAAGGTGAAAAATACGTGCTTACACAACAGTACTGCAAAAATATTCATGATCATTACTGATTTTAAAAAAAGCATATCAGTCTCAAAGGAAATAATGCAATAATACCACACAATAAAATGGGTCATATTTATTGGATCTTTATGCATGAACTTTGAAAATAATAATGACGATGTAACAGGACCACACAGATGACAAAAACAAAATAAACCATCGTTAAAATAAATCTGTTACTACATTTGTAATTACTGTGATTATTGCATTTCCACTATAATCATCGTCAGATGTAACTAAATACGCAGCTTCAGAGCAGAAATAATCAGGTCAGGGTTAAAAACCCACACTGTCGAGTCAGCAGCGTTGAGTTTAGATAAAGTGGTCATGGCTATTTGCTGGAGGGGGTCATGCATAGATTCTTCCCCCAAGTCCATATTGGTTTGGAGCTGGTGCACTTACTTGAGATAACAGGAGATACTGTATTGACATTTGTTTTAAGCTTGATATCTGAACTGGCTCAAAAGTCATCTGCGTAAGAATCCAGCACTCTGTATGGTTTCAAACTGAACTCTTAAATGCTTCGATTAAGTGTCAATTCTGACATCAACTTCTTTGGGCGTGTCCGATTTGCCCTCCAGGATGTCCTGGATTTGGTTGAGCACCTTTTCATGGAACACCATATCGAGATGGAACAGCCCTCTGAACTCCGTGACGTGGACGGGCTTCTCCTGCTTCCCCACCCAGCGTTTGCATAGACTCATGCTGAATGTGTCCACTGTGCCGTCTCCATCGGCATAAACAAAGTCCACTGGGTCCCCGTTGGGAAAGTCCTCGTTATAAATGTTTGTTACAGCAGTTGGAAGGCCCATGCCATACATACACCACACCTCAACGCCAGGTGGGTGGAGCTCACTGGTGAGGTTCTTGGTGTCATCCCACATGTACCTGTAAAACAAGAAGAGGGCATTCAGCAGCTTCTGGTAATCAAGACTGTAAAAAAACAACAAAGCTGTTTCTTACCATCCGTCCTCGTTATCGATGTCTTTGAAAAACTGCTGGTAGTCCATTTTAGTGTAGTTAAAGGTCGGCGTGGAGATGAATACGTGATCACTTGGCCAGAGATCCTCTACTGGGAGCATCCAGAAATTGGTCGTCACCATCCTCTGCATCCCGCGGATATTGATGTTCGAAATCATCGAGATGCCGTCATTTACACCTGTAACGAGTTTCAGGTTCATATTCGCTTCCACCCTCTCCTATTCTATTCTGTTCTGCGCACTTTACCTGAAGCCAGGACTCTGAGTACTTTTACTGCACCTCCCCACGGCGCGCCGAGAGAAATGAAGCCCCTGATGTATTTGTCTTTCCAGGCTTGAGGCTGGTGGTTGAGGAAGTAGAGGACGTAGTGGCATCCCATGCTGTGCCCCAGCAGGTAAATGGGCTCCTGGTACTGGTTGTACATCTCCTCGACCAGGTTTTGCAGCTTTGTTAAGTACTCTGCGTTCTCATCTGTGTGGGGCGGATGAGGGGAAACAAAAAGGTTGCAGGCTCATGGCAAGAACTTTAATGAGTTCATGTATAAGTCATTATGTAGTGTAATTAGAATTTGGCAGCACCAGATTTACTCACAGGCACCTCACTAGTGAAACTAGTGAGGTGGTTTTAGCGTTTTTAGGTGTCCTAAAAGCAAATCCATGCCCCCTCTAGGGTTAATTCTGCACTCAGTAAGACACAGCTGGTTCTACTTTGACTTAACTCCAAGTTCTACCCTCTGTCAATTCCAAGGTTTTATGAGGACGTAATAAAAAAAAAGCATCTGGTCCCTAGCAGGTATTAAAGTTAGGTAACCTCAGTGGAACAACAAGACCGTGTTATTATTTGATGATTTGGGGTTGTTTTGCAGCCACAGGACCTGGGCACCTTGCAGTCATTGACTCGACTATGAACTCGTCTGTATGACAAAGCATTCTAGAGTCAAATGTGAAGCCAGCCGACAGCTAAAGCTTGGCTGAAATCGGGTCACGCAACAGGACAATGATCCCAAACACAGCAGCAAACCTACAACAGAATGTCTGAAAAAGAAAAGAATCAAGGTGACACAAAACACCCGTCAAAGTCCACACCTCAACCTGATTAAAAGGCTGGGACCTTATAAGAGCTGTGCATAAACGAACACCTGCAAACCTCAATGAATTGAAGCAGCATTCTAAAGAATAAAGAAAAGGGGGTCAAAATTCCTCCACAATGATGTGAGAGACTCACAAAGTCACACAGAAAATAAATACTTCAAGTTATTGCTGCTACAAGCTACTGGATCATGGGGTGCACTTAATTTTAAACAGAACTGCACAGAGTCCTTATATAAACTAAATAAGATATCTGTAAGGTACCAGGAAGCACCTGATGTATTAAAAACAAAAGTAATGTGACTTCACGATATATATTTAATCTTGTTTACAATTGAAGTCCACACGGGACATCATTAGTTAAAAAAAAAGCAGCAGCTGAGTTGCTCTGCAGCCGTCTTTGACCATCTGAACCTTTTTTATACTTCTAAGCAAATACATGCAAAGCACCAGGCTGTTTCTCTTAACATAAAAATAATACAGCTATTATATGTGTGCTGGCTGCAAACTGCAAAAAGCTTTGTAATTAATCTGTGACACTGTGAATGTGTAGTTTCCAGACTTACTCGGAGCTAATCTCCAATCGTACGGTGCTCCACGAACGGTCTCATTTCGGATGTAGCCCATGCTGACCAGATGCTCCACCATGGTGTAAAAGTAGCCTTTAAAGAATGGCAACACACTCAATCAACTTAAGAGTCCAAATCCAAAGCATGTAGTGTGGGAATAAAGCACTTGTCTACACAGCATCTTGGATAAATTGCTTTATATTTGTGCCCTCAGGAAACCATTAAGCATCTCTCTGTTACTCAGTGTAGAACTGCATGACGATGACAGAATCTGAGCCCCCAAATTTACCAATACAGATGTGTTTTTCTCACCAGCCAGTCTGTTATAGTCAAGATATTCAATGGAATGGGTCTGCCCGAATCCAGGCACTCGCACCTGCACCCCCGGTGAGTTGGATGATCGCCGAGTCGTCCTGTTGTAAACGAGTCTGGGGGGCAAAGAAAGCATAAACAGTGTAATCAGGAGGGTAAAGCGTTTCCCTCGGCTGTGAGTGAGGCAAAGATGTCGCTCAAAGGTGTCGTTAGGCTGCTTGAAAGCGGACGATGAGGGCGGTGTCACCTGATGTTATCGATCCAGCAGTTCACACCGATGGGCATGAACATGTTGAGGTCGATCCACAGCGGGAACCAGTGCTCGCTTTTCTTGTAGCACAACCAGTGGACCAGCGACGGCTTGTCTATTTTGGCTTCCAGGCGGTTCCCCAAGCTCCCGGGTACTGAGCACACGGACACATGAAAACACATGAGTGGATCAAAATGTTAATTATGCTGCAGGAAAACGTGGACTTCACAGACTTGGAGCAGCTGTCATGAATGAGTGATGCAAATCATGTTTTTACAGTGACGGGTCAGAAGAGGGAGGCAGAACCTCTGCAGGGAATCATGCAGTTTGTTCATTATTTAAAGCTGTGACACAGGGTTGCATGATGGGGCCATTGAGGGGCCAAAATAAACATCTCTAAACCTCGAGCAATAGATTTTTATCATGAGATGAAATCGCAACAAGTTGTGTGTCTGTGTGCGTGAATATGTATTTTTTTGTTGTTGAAATCTTACTAACTTTATTATCTTTAATTTTGTTAGGTTATGTGTGTTTTAATTATTATAGCTGCTGCAACCATTATACAATATACGAATAACCAGTGGTGGACAAAGTACTCAACTCTAGTACTTAAGTAAAAGTACTGATACTCGTGGTCAAATTTTACTCAA
>JAVDPK010001863.1:78895-90927 GCA_034780415.1 Cichlasoma orientale
CCCCCCCCCCCCCCCCCCCCCCCCCCCCCCCCCCCCCCCCCCCCCCCCCCCCCCCCCGGGCCTATAGGTGCTGTTGATGTGTGTGTGCAGGTCAGTAAAGCACAGAGGCACTGCTGGAGAGTTTGTGCCAAGGGGTGTTAGTTTGCTACCTCTTTTCTAGAACTGACATGTTTAGGCTGCAAGAAGGTAACCACGCCCTCCATAACTTCACCACAGCGAGGCATCCAGCTCTTAGAGAACTCAAACAGCCACGGAGAGGCGCTAACACGGCTCCCTGGGGAAAATGGCAACAACTGAACCGTACGCTATAAACGGCAGTAGTAGTTTAATGTAAAACACGTTACAGTTTCTTTATTTTTCTTGGTTCTGTTTGAGCAACGAAGTCTACAGACGGTTAAAAACGGAGCGGGTGCAGCAGCAGTTTGATCGGTTTGTCCTGTTTGATGCTGCAGAGGTTAAACTGGATCATCTGGCAGCAGTGAAGTCCTGCACTTAAATAACACAGAAGCTACGGGCACTTTGTGTCCTGCCGTCTTCTCCAGTCTAACCCCTGAGTCGCTGTCCATCATTTCATATTTTATTGTGATCTGACTTGTTGAAAAGCTATGAGAGCCCTTTGGACCAATTTGATGAAGACAATAAACTCAACAGTTGTAGATGCTTCTTATTTTTGTCTTGTGTTTGTGTCCGTGTGAATATTTTACATTCTGTTAATGGAAACCCTGTACCGGGGAAAAGACATGAAATCGTGTCTGAAACAGATCAGGAGATTTTCTGTGGTTGAACATTTCATATACTGAGCTGATGTTAACAGAGTTCAGGAAAAAAGTAGTTAAAAATTGGCTGTCCCAAACTCTAAAATCTAAATTTCAGTGAATTAAAATATGGTTTAAATTATTTTTAAAATGTAATTTATTAATATTTTAGGTATCATTTTGATATATTTTAAAGGGAAGTTTAAATATTCAAATTGATTTTGCAAAAGCAAATCTAAAAAAACAGTTTCTGAAATGAATTGCATGTTTTGGTAGTGACAAATTTTGGGAGAGGAAAGTTATTACAAGCTTGAAAATACAAAATAAACACTGAGTGTTCTGTCACTAAATATGTGTCCTTTAGATTATAGAGGGGTAAAAGTTTTGATTAAAGAAAATACAAAAATAACTATTTCTGCTCTAAGTTAGACTGTGGGGTCATCTGTTAGACCATCTACTGTGAAGGTAGTGGTGTTTTCTGTGACTCTGTAAGTTAATGGGTTACACATTTGCCTAACAAGTGAAAGCCCCCTGGTTTGACCCTGGGTAGAGACATGAAGCCCTTCGGGGTTGTGTCAGGAAGAGCATCTTTTTTTAAAACTGCAAAGTCAAATGTGGAGCTACCTGCCGAGGTGATCCCCTGTGAGTTGGGGAGCAGCAGTTCATGCTGGTGTTTTCAATTTTTGTGTGAGCACGTTTTGATTCACAACCATCATTGTGAGAGCATTTTGCATGGTTATTTTATGGTTCAAGTCTCGGAAATGTATTATTTCAGGTGTTCTAATACACATAAAGAGACTAACACTTTTCACTTATGTCTTTACAAAATGTGATGTACCTGAGACAAGTCCCTGTGATGCAAAACAGAGACTAGGCTTTACTATAAACAAGCTTAAGAAAATGTATGATTAGATCAAACGTCACTGTTTCCCAATCGAAAATGACACTTAATAAATATATTAAGTAGTATTTATAGTTATAGTATAGTATTTATAGTTATACAATTAAATAGTATTTAATTGTTTTGTGGATAAAAAACTTTAAACTATCATGAGGTTGATTAAAAGTAACAATTTTCAAGTCCTGAATCTTAAGAAACTAAAAGAATAGAATTTCAAAGCGAGACTCAAAGCTATAAGTAATATTATTCAAGATAAACCTCTCACATGTCTTCACATAGGAAACATCGGCCGCTTAGATTCAATGTACAGTATTTCCTCTCGACGTAATCGCGCTCGTTAACGCCCATCAGAGGACGGCCGGCGATTGGTCCACACTGCACCCCCCTTCTCACTCCCTCTTCTGATGCAAACAACGACCCTGTTATCGGTTATCAAGGGTCTACGACGACAGCAAATCCTTTAATTTGTGCTGTCCTGGCGTTATTGCAACACTGTAAGCGTAACAGCGTGTTGTTTGTTTTCTGCGGTCACACTCTGAATGCGTGTTGTTTCCCCGACAAACGGTAGGAGGGCGCAGACGGAGGGGAGCGAGCAGCCAGCCGACACATTGTTTTGAGCAGGCTAGCTAACTTTTGCAGAGTTCAAACGCCATACTGCTCGTTTCATAACCCTTTGAAGTGAAGCTGGTAACACCAACTCGGTTAAAATGGTGACTTTCCCGGCCCTGGTTAGACCTCTGGTTTCGCATCTGAACCGACAGCTCGTCAGGCAAGCCAAGAGTCACCGGATAACGCCTGTCAGAAGATGTAACCTGACTGCGTGCTCAAGCAAATATGTGCTGTCTCAGAGTGAGTACCTGTATTTATAAAGCATGTGCGGTAACGTTAGCGGGGCAGCTGCTCGTCGTCACACACTGATCCATGTCTGCACCCCTCACAGTGTCAGTGAGTTTGTGTGTGTCAGCGCGGCAGTGGTCGGCTTGTTTCATTCATTGTGGCTCACACAGCACCGTTTGTGGGTCGCTTTTGTTTTTCATCTGTCAAGAGCGTGCAGAGAGGATCAGTGCAAAGCTCGAGCTGGACTCTGACCGTCCCTGGATTTCGATCAGTCGCCTCTCTGGTGACTCGGCAGTGTTCAGACTCCAGGTTTTCCAAACACGCATTGATCTCTCTGATCGGTGTGCCCCACACAGGGGCCCCCAGAAGCCCTTTGACCTACATACCTTCTTGCACTTCGTTACATATGAAAGGAATTTCGCTATAAACGTTGATTATTTTGTGCCTTTTATAGATTTCGTCTCATTTCCACTGTGCATATCCCTGTTGAGGTTTCATAAAAGTCTTTAAAAAATGTCACGTGTTCCACCCATGGTCCTGGCAAATGTGTCACGTGCAACTCTTACATTATAGTTGTACCTTTTGCGTGTTACACAACTGTGAGAGTTGTGAGTCATTTCTCTTCGTTTTCATGTCGCCAAGCTTGTCTGAGGAGGCCTGATAATTTCCTCACCATGCCCTGGAAACATAGATGGTGCCTCCAGACAAGTACAGGAGTCAACATGCAAAAATATGTGTGGAGTAGAGCTTTCCAATATGAAGGGGCTATAGATGGCAAACATTGATTTTAATTATTATACCGGACTGTAAACATGGAGTAAATGTTGTAAAGGAGGATTTATGTGCCAGCGCAATCTGGTAGTAACTAAGTATTATCTGGTAAGTATCTGGTAGTAACTAAGTATTAAAAACATGCGTAGTAAGCAGGTATGATTTATTAATAACTCCATAATAATTTTAAGAGGGTGACAACATGTGGTCACATAGTGGCAAAAAGAAGGTCAAATTGCCAGACGGCAGGATGGCAGGCCTACACTTACGAGTACCTGGGTATCTTACAATGCATCGGGAACCATGCTGAGGATGTATTTAAGAGGGTCAGCCGCAGAAAAAAGCCTCCAGAGGGTGAGACGGATGCTGAGGAGCCAGCTCAATAGTAGGACTAACTCCCAAGCCATCAACGTGCATGCCCTGGCAGTCATCAGCTGACCACAGGAGGCGATAAATGCCATGAAAAACTCACAATGCACAGAAGTTTCTACGGGCAACGATTAATTTGAGCCACGATCCACAAAGAAACGAGGAACTTTCCTGACTAGACGACATGAACTTTTAAAAAGTGCCCCAGGCATCAAACCACACACAGTTTTGAGGAGGAAGCAGTAGTACTGTGACAAACCAAGCCCTTCCATGGAATGTATCATTGGAAGACAGGAAGTTTTCATATCAGCACATGTTGGACATGTATGACAATATGGATACATGTGCGAAAGATTGATAACTGATATACAGTTATGCCCATAAAAGTCATACTCCTGTATCTTTCTTTTCTACATAAAAGCTTGGCTGCCAGAATTTTGCCCATATTCAGTGACTTATAGTTGTGATGGAGCATTCCAGATACATTTTGATTTCACATCATTAGCATAACGATACAAATACTGTAAATACCTGCCTTGGTATTAATGCAGTTGTTTACAGTGCAGGTATTTTAAAAGGCATGTTTAAGGCTTGTCATAAAGATGGAAATGGCCTCTAAGGACGTAGCACTCACCAGAACCCACACTCTGCTGTTATGATGACTACTCTTAACTTTTTTTTCTCAAGCTCCTTTAAAGTGTGCTGAGAAAACATCGGCATATCCGGTCTAGTTACGTTACCGCTGGACAAGAGTTTGTTCATCTTCTCATATCTGCTGCAGAGTAGGCAACTAATCTGAGGGACAGACCCGCAGAGACAGATCTGAGACACATACCCACTTTAAAGCTGGGTGAGTAATAAAAAGTGATGGGAAATAAGACATAACAACCTAATAGCTTCAAAATAGTTAAAAAAAAAACAACATCATGACTAGCCATTTATTTCTGTGTTAGCCACTGCGTTTGAGGTTTGGCAGAATTAAAAGGATAAAGTGCCAGGTTAGTTCTGTGTTTTTAATTGGAGAATGTAAAGAATGACTTACATCAATGATGAATAAAAATGCAAATGTAAGTGGACCGTTTTCACTTCAAGCCACAGAAGAAGAAAAGAAAAAGAAAGCTGTGGTTATTAATCTGCTGGTCGTAACGTAAAACATGGAGTCAGTCTCAGCTCGCTCCTTATTGGGAGACAAATAAAGTAGCTGGTCAGACTTAAATGGGGAGCTGGCTGCTTTACCGTCAGCTGTTGCTCAGGGAAACTTCTGATTTGGGAGTGGAAAAACTTTCTGTTCCAGCAGAGCTTTTAAGTTCAACCATGACAATAAACAAAGTTTATATTTAACTTTAACCAGCGTGTTGTGTGTCCGTCCAAAGCGTTGCTTTGGCTTGTTTTTGAAGTGGTCAGCTGGATTTCTCTTCATTTATTTTTTGCCAGTACATCGGCCTCCTGCTTGACATCTGTACACTTTTCTGTGCAGAGACACTTTCATTCTTTGTGCACTCTTAAAGCAAAAAGAGTAGCAGGGTGGCATACTGATACATTTCCTGCATGCCAGCTTCAGAACAGTGGTGCACTCTGTTCCCTCAGTCGAGCCTGTCAGGTAAAAAATCCTCCTCAGTGGGTTCAGTTTGGTAGATCCAGACTTAAAGCCTTAAACATTAATGTAACCTAAACCTAAAGAGATGGCGCACCTGAAGCCTCAGCTCAGAGCTCCTTTAAGGCTCTTACTCTAAGGGAGCCTTGTGCAGAAAGTTTTCTCTGCAGAGGTTTGGAGATATCATTTTCTCTGTATACTCTGAATATCTCAGTATTTTCTTACTGTTTTTGTTGAAATGGTTTCTTCTGTCAGTCAGCGAGCAGCGCAATATATAATTTATGTAATGAATTACACTCATTTTTCTTTTTTAATTCTTTATGTGTTTAATTTGCATTGAATGCATTGATTAAAAACAGTTTCATTTGTTTATTTTATGTATATAGTTTCTATTATTTTTACTAGCTCATTGCTATCAGTGAGGGTTTGCTCATTAACAGTTCTGGTTGATGGCAGCTGTGATGGTCCCCCTGCGTGTTGCACCAAACTAATTGGCCCAGAGCACGGTATTAGGCTGGTTACTCAAGACTGTTTTGAAAGTCTTTGAAAAGGTCCAGGTCTCGGTGCTGCTTCACATCCAGGACACAGTCAGATCACCGTGATCAGTCTTACGTATGGGACAGTATGGCCGTCCCCCCCCCCCCCCCCTCTGCGAGGCTTTTATTATGATGCGTCTACAGGAAATGAAGCTTTTTGTCAGGTTTGCTGACGTTTGCACAGGAAGATACAAACATGTCGTCCTGTGCCAGGAAAACCCGAATGATCGCTCGGTACCTCCACCCTGATTTAAAGCGGTAAAAGTGATTTGTGGTGCACAAAGCAGGACGTTGGAGCGACAGAGACTCGAGTCTGGTGTTCAGGAATTTCAGGCTGTTGGTGACATGAACCCCTTTTACAAATTCAAGACATCTGATAATCTTGAGTCAGTTTCAGGAGCATCGAATAACGTTACAGCCGACGATTACAGTGCGTGAGCGTGAATGGCTTTGCGAGCAGTTATTGTCTGTTATTGAAATAACAGAGTCAGGCGGCCAAGTCCCCCGGGAGGAGCTGCTGAAATCCGATGAAGCTGAAGGTCACGTCCCAGTCGGACTTGCTCGGCTCTCAGTGGAAACCTTAAGCTCCATGCTGGATGAATGATGAGGAAAACAATAGACTGAGCTGCCTTTGTGCCCTGTCACAACTGCACATTTTCTTTTTCTTGTTGAGCTGGGCTCAGATAAAGAGGGAAGCCGTCTTTTAAACTGTGTGTTTTTTCTTTTCTTTAAGTAGAAGTTTTTTTCATGGTTTTGGATGGATTTCAAGGGCATAAAGCAGAGCGAGGGAGGCAGACAAAGTGAGCAGACCTTTGGGTAATTAGAAGTCAGCTCTGTTGACAGACGTTGGGCTGAGCGTGCAGTTTGACTGGCCAGAGGTCCCGGTCGGGCTCTCCCGCTGTGGAGGGGAGCTGGGGGCGTGCCAAGACATTCCCCGTGTCACTTTCTGTACAGCCAGCCCACTTCTCTCTTATTTAGTAGTTTCCTTTAGGAAAAAAAAAGTAAGGGGACTAAAAGGAAGTATGATTGCTCACTTGCTCCTCTTTCATTCAGTTCCTTTTAAGGGCTCGAGGAGGAAGGATTGTGCCCGGCTTTCTGATACTGTCGCTCTTTGAATCATCTTTTGTGAAGCATTTTTAAGATTTAAAAAAAAATGGATTTTATAAAAATGCAGGAAGCAGCAGAGTTCAACTTCAAAAGTAAGTTTCAGATTTGTTTTTTCCCTTTGGTCGCTTTTTCTGCTCTCCCTTAACCTTTGACACAAAGTCGAGAACTGTAATTTTAACTCTTGCTCTAAAAAAATCTCAACAACTTTTCTTTGATTTCCTTCCACTGCTTCTCCTCCTCCTCTTAAACCTCTTCTCCAGTGCATCCCATGTGGCAGGGACCCCTTGCGGTACCAGGAGGGGATCGTCAGTCTCCGATTGATATTGTCGTGCGAAAGAGCATCTTCGATTCGGAGCTGAAGCCTCTGGTCACCAAATACGACCCACAGACCTGCCAGCAAATCTGGAACAATGGTTACTCCTTTCTGGTCGAGTATGACGACACTACAGACAAATCCAGTAAGCACTCTTTTTATTTTTGTCATCTATACGTGTATTTAGTTAAAATGTTGTGAGCAGTATGCATTAAGTTGTTCAGATAATTACACCATAGAAATGTAGAAAGTAAGATTATAGTTTGTACCATGTAAGTTCCTCATTATTGCCCACTCAGGTCTACACAAGAGGATTATCTTCTCCTCCACTGCCCCTTTAAGAGCCCTCTGTATGCAGGAAAATCCAGTGAGCAATCCTACACTTAAAAGTGCTGCGTGGACTGTCATGTGACTCGACATGTTTCCGCTGATCGCCACGACTGCGACGCAGTCTGTCTTTAAAGTGTCGTTTTAGGGTAATTACCGGGCTGCACCAAAACACTGACTTTCCAAACCGCCGAGACGCTAAATATAAATCGTGTTTTAGTGAAATTATAAATGTTCAGAGCAGCCAAGAAAAAAACCAAACAAAAGAACCACGCACACTTTATAGGGTGTCACATGCTCCCAGGCTTTGTATTAAAAGCTTAGTCTGAGAGAACAAAAACAGTTTTATAAAGTTGGCTGTTATTAACTTCAGCCTTTATTTATTTTTGACAGCAGAAACATTTATGCTGCGGTGTATCGATAACGAGGGGCCCAATCAGTGTTCAGATACTGTGGGGGCAATAAAACATTATTACTTCATAGCCTCCATCACTGTAATGTTTCCTGGATGTTTTTAGGTCAGTGGAACAACCTGTTCCTGAACTTTGTCTAATTATTTCCAACCTTTGAAGGAGGAAAAAATCTTAAAAACTCCTGACACATGAGCTTCTTCCTCTGGAGGACCTGCGTTTTATTCATCAAACGTCTAAAATGTGTAAAAAAAAAAAATGAAATTATTATTCACTGATCTTCATGTCTTTGAACTTTCTGGTGCAGCGCTACAAGGGGGCCCCCTGCAAGACAAATTCAGGCTTTGCCAGTTCCACTTCCACTGGGGTGAGACCAACGGCTGGGGCTCTGAGCACACTGTGGACAAGAGGCTGTTCCCCGCTGAGGTACAGCAGTGTTGCCACCTGCGTACACTAACGCCGGCACATGGAAAACATAATCTGGGGTCACATAAATCTGCACACACTTCACTTTCAGCGTGGATTTATTTAAATCCCCTTCTGTTGGATTCATGTCGAAATGAGCACCCTGGTCACTAGTAGGAACTAGTAACATTTGTATATTAATTCAAACCAGCAGACACACACACACAAGATTACGACTGCGCGCGTCTCTCGTGCATCTGTGGGAGTTGTTCCGCTCACCAAAAGATACAATTTTAACCGATATTTGGAAAAATACAGATATTTTTATACACAGTTCCCCATTTTCAGTGGCTTAAATGTCATAGGCCAAATAAACACATTAATAGTGAAACTGCTTACTTTAAGTCTGTCTAGAATCCTTTGCAGGAATCCATGGGTGTCACCAAAGATCGGGGTTCCTCCTTTGTGCTGTTTTGTTGTCTGTCACTGTTTTCAGTTGTTTGTGGGTCTTTCTATTTTGTGTTCTCTTCAGCTCACTGCTGAATATTCCACTTCTTTACCTTCAAAACCTCAGGCTGAAGTTCTCTCTCATTAAATGTGTGTTGACTTTGTAACCACATCTATCAGGGATAGATAGGTGAGATGTTTGGTCAGCTTCTTTTTTTTTTTTTTGCACCAGCGTAGTCACTAAATTAGCATCACCTGAGATACAAACACCACTGAGTACATGAGCCTGCTCATACCTGTAGCAGCGGTGTGCTCCCATTCACACACTCTGTTCATGCTTTAAAAGCCCTGTGCTTGCAGCTGCTGGATTAATGTAGCATGCTAAGTGCAGAAACACTGCACACTGTGTATGTTATTGTGTAACTGAGCTGCTGAATGGAAACTCACATAGGTATTACTTAGGACCCCTCACTGCACCCACGACTGCACTGATGCCAGCATGCACAGTTTGTTGACGTGTAACAAGTTGCTCATGAATCAAAATTAACGACCGTGTCAGACAAATCCAGGTCTTTAAAAAAAAAAAACTGGCCAAACTCAAATGAAATTACAACCCCAGTTCCAAAAAAAAGTAAATAAAAACAGAATGCAATGACTTGCAATTTTCATAAACCCATATTTTATTCACAATGGAATAGAAATCATATGTTTAAACTGAGAAAATGTACCATTTTAAGAAACACATGAGCTCATTTTGACTTTGATGGCAACACCGTGTCTCAACAAAGAGCTGTGGGACGGGACAACAAAAGGCTGCGAAGGTCAGTGATGCTAAAATGAGATGGAGGGACATTTTGCAACTAATTAGGTTAATTTAGCAACAGGTCAGTAACATGAGTGGATATAAGAGGAGCATCTTAGAGATGCAGAGTTTGTCAGACGTAAAGATGAGCAGAGGTTCACCAGTCTGCGAAAAACTGCATCTACAAATTGTGGAACAGTTTCAGAGTAATGTTCCCCAGTGTAAAGTCGTCATCTGCAGTACAAAATATCGTCTCTCTTGTGAAAATCCATGTGCCCATGATCTACAGGCTCTCTGGCAGCACTGCATTAAAAACAGGTGTGATTCTGTTATGGAAATCACTGCATAGACGCTTCCAGAAATCAGTGTGGGAACACAGTTCACCGTGCCATCCACACGGTGGATCATGCAAATAAGAAGCCATATGTGAGCATGATCCCAAAATGCCACTGTCTTCTCTGGGCTTAATGGACGGAAGCAAAGTAGGAAAAGTGTTCTGTAGTCAGACGAATCCAAATTTTAAATTCTTTTTTGAAAACACAGATGCCGCACGCTCCATCACCTCCAGAGTAAAGAGGAGAAGGACCACCCGGCTTTTTATCAGCGTTCAGGTAAAAACCTGCGTCTCTGATGGTGTGGTGGTGCATCAGTGCCTATGGAATTGGCAGCTTGCACATCTGGAAAGACGCCATCAATGCTGAAAGGGATATACAGGCTTTAGAGCAACATATTCCCAAACTGAGGAGACCAGTTAAAAGAGGGGATGCTACACAGTGGGAAACATGGTCCTGTCCCAACTTTTTCTGAGATGTGTCGCTGCCATCAAATTCAAAATAACCTTTTTTTTTTTTTTTTAAATATAGTAAATTTTCTCAATTTAAACATTTGATATGTTTTCTGTGCTCTGTTTTGAATAAAATCCGGGTTTATGAGATTTGCAAATCACTGCACTCTGATTTTATTAAAAATTTTCAAAGTGTCCCAGCCTTTTGGAGAATATGATTATACAAGCTTATAGATAAAGTTGTTGTTTTGCAGTTACTAAAATTATGCTCCAAACTTTTATTACAATTAAATACATTGTTATTATAAAATTCAAAGCGCTTTATTATTCATATATTAATCAAATAAAAGTGCTCTTTAGATGTGGAGCTTATTTTCATGTTGTTGGGCTGCTACACAAGAATGTTATAAATAACAACTGAACTCTATGACCCACATGCTAATACGCTCACAGTAGAAGCCCCTCCTGCAGTGACCTGCGGCCAGTGAGAAAAGATGCAAAAGTCTCCTCTGTGTTTAACAGAAATGACAGTTTGTTTTTTACCGAGCAAAATAAAATTTTTACATTAAACTTGAGCAGGTTTTTATTGGTACTGTATTTTTATTATCGCATTTTTGAGTTAATAGATGTCTGCACGCCTGAGAATTACGGTGGTCTTCTCTGCTGGACCTCTGATACCTGTTAAGAGGGTGGCCAGTGCATTCAGACTTACACAGTGAATCTTTATAGAGGCTACAATGTAACTTATACAGGTGGCTGACGTTACCAGCATTTGTGCTTTTGAATGGTGTTAATTACCTTCTGGTCATGTCCCAGTTTTTTATGGGCAGGCAGCAACAATGGAAACAAATAAAATCGTGGGATTTTTATCCTCCTGGGTCCCCGCTCTTTGTTCTGGTCAGTTTTTTCCCCATGTTTGTCCACTTTATACATTCCTTCTCATCCATTCTGTAGATTCTGCTTCCAGGACTTTGCTGAGTCCTTGAGGTGATGATTATTGTTCCCTCACTAATAAATTCTAAAAAACGAAGTCGAAAAAGTAGCCGACACGCCTACGGAGCAGAGTTAACACAGTAGGAGAAAAAAAATATTCCTAACTTTTTATCAGGTGGGTGATACACCACTGCCCATAGCTAAAAGTGGCCACATGGAGATTAATCATGCAGGTATTTTATGCTTATTAATCTAATCTTACAGGTGCTGCCTTCAGTCTGAGCTGCTAACATGTTTAATGTTTAAATGAGAAGCTGTTGAGTGTAAAATAAGGAAAAAGTCTGCAGACGGGGTTTTTAACAGGAGTTAGCAGAGAACGAAGGAATGGAACAAACACTGTGCTGTTTAAACAAATATTGACTTACATTGCGGTCCTTCTACGTGCGCTCCTGTTCCTGCTGGAATTGTTTGTTCTTGAAATGTTCAAGTGTCGTACAGAACTGGTTTTAGAGTTTCCTCTCTGTATTATACTGCATGTCATGTTCACAAACATAAAGGGTGCGTTTGTCTCGCAGCAGCCGGGTTTACAGACTGCTACAGATGTCCTGCATCTATTTTAATGTTGTTCCATTACCATCAAGCACGCTTATGTAACAAGAAGTTCCAGTGACTCTGTGTGTGTGTGTGTGTGTGTGTGTGTGTGTGTGTGTGTGTGTGTGTGTGTGTGTGTGTGTGTGTGTG
>JAVDPK010001863.1:91027-128742 GCA_034780415.1 Cichlasoma orientale
TGTGTGTGTGTGTGTGTGTGTGTGTGTGTGTGTGTGTGTGTGTGTGTGTGTGTGTGTGTGTGTGTGCGCGTGTGTGCATGGCCTTCACCAACTAGTGGTGTTGGGAATATGTCTGTGTCATGGTTCTCATCACTCAGCAGTCTTTGTGTGTGTGTGTGTGTGTGTGCGTGTGTGTGTGTGCCTGCAGAGTATCAGGTTACAGTTATGACTCATAGCATAGCAGCATCTTTTTATTTCAGCATATTTTAATACAGTTAGCAAAGCCAGAGCAGTGATTCTAAAAATAATTCAATCAAACAGTAATTTGTCATCTGGAAAACAGATGG
Source organism: Cichlasoma orientale (assembly GCA_034780415.1). Lineage (NCBI taxonomy): Eukaryota > Metazoa > Chordata > Actinopteri > Cichliformes > Cichlidae > Cichlasoma > Cichlasoma orientale. Next base: position 91,354 of record JAVDPK010001863.1, read on the forward strand.
AAAGATTGTAGCTGTTACAGTTTGAGTAACAGACAGACTCACGATGTCTTTGTTTGCGGTGCCTCTTTAGCTCCACTTGGTCCACTGGAACTCTGATAAGTACAGTCTGTTTGAGGAGGCAGTGATGGAGGATAACGGGCTGGCTGTCATTGGAGTTTTTCTAAAGGTGCAACGCACACACACACACACACACACACAGACACACACACACACACTTTTAATTCCTTGAAATAATGACTCAAAATCACGTGTTAGTCTACCTTTGTTTTACGTTACCTACTTGCAGCAGGTTGACGGCCTGTTAATGGGAGAGTGTGCTGTGTGCATTACATCAGCTCTCTAGCTGACTTGCACTGCGACTACAATCCAGATTAACGTCTAATCTTTGCGTAGGTGGGAAAGAGACACGAGGGGCTGCAGAAACTGGTAGACGCTCTGCCTGCAATCAGACACAAGGTTAGTCACACACACGTGATTGTTTTTCTCTGCTTTAGTGACAAAATATTCAATTCTATAGTTGCCGGTTTATAGGAAGGTGGTGCCCTCTAGTGGTTCAGGCTGCATTCACACTGAGAGGATCAAAGGCTTTTTCACCAAGCAGTCAGAAGAGCTGGAGTCAGACCAAATTCATAGCTGTGTGTTCACTGCGTCTCAACAGCTGTGAAGATGAGGCAAATTACACTTTATGCAGTACCTAAATGAAGGTGGCATGTGGAAGCGTCAGAAGTGTTTCTGGTGTTGCAACAGTCTAGTTCAGAGAACGGTGCAGAAACTAAAAACCAAGCGGCAGTAAGAGCAGTTGTGTGGTTGGAAAACTGCAGGTGATGGTGCGCAGAAGCAGAAGATTGCATCAGATTGTATCAGATTACACTCTGCCAACTAAGAACAGGAAACTGAGGCTGCAGTGGGCACGCGCTCGCCGCACCCACACAGCTTTAGTTATGAATTTGGGATTGTCGGGTCAGAATTTGGAGATACCGAGAAGAGTCCGTGGATTCACGGTACCTGGTGTTAACAGTTCAAGCTGCTGCTGCTGGTGGTGTGAGCCCCCCATGCACCCTGGCATTTTAACATTTGTCCCCTTAATACTGTCAACTTATTATAGACCTTATTATGGCACAGTGTGCTAGTTTGTAATTGAAGTTCTAGGTCTTTTATTTTTTTAAAAGTTATTCTGAAATGTGATTATGTTTCCTTTATAATGGTACTTGTAGTTTTTTGAAGGTGACTGACTGGAGGTTGTATTTTCCCTTCGTTTTGCTGCTACTTCACAGCTTATCGCTAATGTCTGATAAGGTTGTTTGTCAAACAAGATAATAAAAAGTGCCTGTTGAATAAAAAAAAGCTGTTTAACACTTTTCTAATAGATTACACGCTGGATAATGAGTAGCTTATTGACAGTTATAAGGAGGAGGGTAAGGAGGGCACTTATTAGGCAGGTACACCCCCGAGAGGTGACCAGTCTGTCACGGGGGTAACACAGAACGCCAGACCACCATTCACACTCGCTCTGGGTGGGAGCAGAGAAGCCCCACTCACCTACCCACAAACCTTCTGTTTCAGGGCAGTGTAGTGGAGTTTACCCAGTTCGACCCTGGCTGTCTGTTACCCTCCAACACTGACGACTACTGGACGTACCACGGCTCTCTGACCACACCTCCTCTGACAGAGTCCGTCACCTGGATCATTATGAAGCAGCACATAGAAGTCAGCCATGACCAGGTAAGTGCATTCTTTTTTTAAGAACTGCAGCATCGTTTTTGACAAAAAGTTAAAAAATGTCATTAAAGCTGCACTAATCATTTTTTTCCATATTTAATACATGAAAAAAGTAAATTTTTCATGTATATGTTTTTAAAGTCTTTCTGAGCCTTCCTCCTCTGTTAAACCTCACATCAAACATCACACAAATAAGTACAGACGAGTAGAGAAACATGTATGAGTTGGTGGGGATCATGGTGATCTCTGGAGCTTGAAAAAAGCGACTGGACTTCTTTAAGATCTTAAGGAGAAACACAATTCCAACATGCTAGTTGTGAATACTTTGGGAGTTAATGCTGCCTCATAGTGGACAAAAATCATCGGTGCAGCTTAAGTTGCACAGCAACCTCTGAAGATGTGCTTTTGTGTTTCAGCACCAATTTGCCCATCAAGGCAACTTTCAGTAAGTCTCTGTTGTCTCCCTCTGACTCTCTCGCCCTTCAGCTGGCTGTCTTCCGGAGCCTTCTGTTCACCTCAGCTGAGGAAGACGCGCAGAAGAGCATGGTGAACAACTTCCGCGTGCAGCAGCCTCTCCGGGGGCGCGCCGTCCGCTCCTCCTTCACGCCCTTCCTGCAGGAGGCGCCATGAGCTGAAAGCGACAAGCGCCACCGCTGACGCTGCTGGACCCTTTCATCTTCTCTTAGAGTAACGCACACAGTGACCACTGTCCACTCTTTTTCTTTTTTTTTCTTCAGTCTGTCAGAATGTGTTGCTGCTCATCGGCATCTGATGCTGGGAGCAGGTTTGAAAGTGTGCAGGCAGAAGTTTTTAATTTCTTTCAGATTTTGGTTTGACATTTTCAGACCATTAACCAATAAGGGATGCTTGCTGAATGGTATAGTTACAGTTTTTTCCCCCAGTTACTGCAGCTCAGTGTAGAGCGTGACACTGAGCTGCAGGTGCAAGCTCCACAGTAGTGTGTGCGGTCCACAGCTACAGCAGAGAGTGCTCTGATCTCCTCGCTGTGATCTTTTTATCCATATAAGGAGCCTGGAGCTGCTGTACGTTTACAACACAATGCCCAGGAGATTTTACCAAACTGTCAGGGGAATGGGCCTCTCCAGTAAAACACTTATTGTATCTAAAAACATCCGTGTTTTACTGTTTGTACCACAATGTCACTTTTTAAAAAAAATTCTTGTGCGTCAGTTGTTTGATTTGCTGTTGTTCATTTCTTCTTTTTTTTTTGCCATCTACACACTTTAGAACGGTTGCTGTCTTCACCTGTTACAAAGAGATTATACTATATACAGTACCTGTGTTTGATTCAGAGAGCTTATAATTTAAAGAGAGCTTGAAAACTCTCTGTGCCTTCGTTCTTCTGCATAGAACCTGTGTTGCTGATACGCACAATCATGCCTGGTTACTGTAGCACAAACGTGCACCCTGATCGACCCAGGGTGCACGCACTGGTCCCAAGCCTGGTGCATCCAGTTCTCTTCCGTTACTCTGTCTTACAGTGGTCTCAGACACCATAACCACAGTGCCTTTAAATGTTCCCTGTATGACTCACGGCTCTTGCGAGCATCACCACCGCCTCTCGCAGGAAGGATGGAAAGGATCTCTGTCCCGCACCTCTTTCCTCGGTTGGTGGTCACTCGCAGAAATGGTGGAGGCTGTGATCCTCACCTCGTTTGTCTTCCAGACAGGTGTACTATGAAGCGAGAGCTCTAATGTGCAGCTGCAACACTAGCGTAAAGATATATTTGCATATAAATTCAGAAGATTAATGATGTTCTCCAGCATTGGGCTGGCCGGCACTCAATTGATCCATTTTGTCTGGAAAAAAGGGTCAAATGACACATCAAACTCCTCTCTTTATGTGACTGTACAGGAGCTGAAGGAGCCGGCCTGTTGTGATACCTGTTATCTTTGAGTGGCTTTGTTGAGCCAGCTAACACAAAAAAAGCCTGGATAGGTTAAACTTGCTTCATAGTACACTCCTGACTGAATCAGGCTGTCATCGGGAGGGAGCTGCTATCTTTGTTAGTCCTTCTAGTGCAGTTTGTTGTATTGTAACAAGATTAATTGTGTTAAAGTGATAGAACAAATCAGTTTGTTGTTTTCAGAGGGGAAGGGGTTTAAAGTTACGATTATATTTGCCATCAAATGTAATGCAGAATCTCTAAACTGTGCCATTCGGATAGGCCGCAGGGGAACAAGTTGGCTACAATGTTGCAACATGCTTTTGTTTTTCCACTTTTTGAGTTTAACCTGATGTACTCTATCCAGATGGGACCTGTTATGGTTTTTTCCAGCAACGTATTTTTATTCTTGGACTCTTTATTCTTGGAGCTTTGGGTGATTCATGGTTCAGAACGGTACTTATCTTGTACCAGGCCAGGTTGCTATAGATCTTAGGCTTAACTTTCTTCTGATTGGCTGTCCTTTGCAAACAGAAGGTTGGTGGGGCTTCTGCACTCTCAGAGAGCTGTGTGCCCCATCACCTGTGAGATTGTACAGACCCAAAAGTAGAAAATAAACCTCATTTAGAGCAGTGTGAAGTAAGTGTTTGACTCACAGAGATCTCTTGCACGTGCACGGTTTAAAACTGTGACCATGTTGAGTATGAGCATTCATCATTGTAGCATTAATTATATGACGGAATATGAGCAAAAGCATAGCAGCTTTTAAAGCGCTAAACTAGGCAGACTCAGTGCAGGGCTGAGGGTTTTGAAATCAGGAGCGACCTTAATGCAACATTGCATCATCTAGAAGTGTTTGGCAGTAGTTCTGCTTTGGCTCATGTCCAGCTGCCGCAGTACACTGGCTGAATTGGGCTGTTAGAAAGATAAAAGGAAGTTTGAGGTGAAGACGAGAGACGAGGAGGGCTCTGGTAGAAGGAAACGTGCATGCAAAGACTCGTTTGGCTCTCAGATCGGTCGTACTTCAGGACCGCAAACGCTGCAATACAGTCTCGAACATCACACCATATCTGGCCACTTTTAACGTCATCTGCATGTAAAGGTTTTCCCCAGTGACCTACAGTTGCGCTGAAGCGGGACGAGAGGTCACGGTTGTCTTAATAATCCCTCTGTAACAATGCAACTGTCCAAACTGGGCCTCCTCCCGGCACCGACGCTCACATGAGGCATAAACGCACCGCTCCATCTCCCCAGCGGGTCCTCCGCCGGCTCCCCAGTTGAGGTCGAGCATGAAGCCGCGGAGTGACCGGGCTTCAGTGGATGTGCATTGAAAGGATGAGATGTGTGCTGGGTGACCTTAACTGGTTGTGAAGGCTGCAGGATGGCTGGATAAACACTGAAGGGGCCGGAGAAAGCTGAAAGGATTTTAGCGTGAAGTTGAAGTGGAATTCGATGAGGTTGGGTGCTTGGGGCTTTTTTCTTCTTCTGTGTTCAATGTATTTTACTAACATGGAGACAAGGGACCCAGTGCTGCCTTCATCTTGTACAGATGTATTTGAATTGTGCACCATCATCTGCCTTTGTTTTTCATGGCTTTTTTTACTCATGCTGTTGACTTTTTTGCCCTTTTTTTTTTTAAATTAAAGTGCTATTAATATTAACATATTGTAATGCACATGTTGAGTCAGTGGAAAACGATTATTTAAATGGATTGTTCCATCAAAATTTGGGGCACTAGGAATCCGTTTATGGTGCTTTTTTCATTGATGGGTAAAAATGATATATTTTTGCATCAATTGCATCTCAAGGCATATAACGTCTTCCTCTCCTTGCATTTTTTCCCCATATCATTACATGCTTTTCTAATCATAGATGTACTACAGATCCTGTTGTACTTTCCTGGTCTTCTGCAGCTCCCTGTGGTGTTTTAGCAGGTGTATGTGTATAGTTTACACACTGTGTGCAGTACAAATTTTAGCTGTTTATTTGTTGAGTGTGTGTGTAGCCCACATTCCTGCCCTGCGGGGCCCTGCTAGGCCATCCGGCAGTGCGTGCTGGAAGACCCTCCTGTTACTCGGGGCGATGCTGAAAGCCACCCAGCATCGATGGAAAAAAAAATAAACTGACATTAATAAATGTTGTAAAACAATAAAATGTAATATGATGTAAAAAGGATTCCTGTGCTGTGTGTTTTTTGATTTTCCAAGTTTGAGAAAGTTTAAAGAGTCTCAGGGGTTCATGAGTTAGTATACTCCTAATGCGGCCCTCGAGCCCGGATAAATGGGAAGGCTGCATCAGGACCATTCCCATTTATCTGGGACGTTTGCATCAGGAAGGGAATCCGGCATAAAAACTGTGCCAAATCAAATCAAATCTATGGATCTATCCACTGTGGCCAACCCTCGCGGAATAAGAGAACAGCCAGAAGTACCATGGATACGGCTTGCTACTCCGTAATTTATCATATACTTGGGCTCTGGTCACAGTGTGGTCACCTCTGGCTCAGAAGGTTAACGATAAAATTTGGCTTACATCCACCAACGTTTGGTCGAAAAGTGACAAAAAACCTCAGAACTCAGAAACTATCATTCTTACAGCTGTGGCGTGTACTGTCAACGTCATCAGCACCGTGCAAAGATTTAAAATATCACACGTGACCTCTGACCTCTCCTTCAAGGTCAGTAGATTGAAGGTCAAAGCGATGATAATGCTATATAGAGTCATATAAATAACAGGTCATAGTTTGAATACATACAATGTTCCTGAATAAGTATTATTTTTTTTTGAAAAACCAAAATAAACAGGTGATCAAAAAATGTTTTCATTTGATATTTATTACTAAACATTCAGATTAATCTTAAAAAGCAATGAAATGAATGCTGCACGTGTGCTCTACATCCACATAAATGGGTTTCAGCAGGGCAAACAGCAAACGCCTGCACTGTGCACTCGTTTTTACTGCACGACAAGCTTCCTAAAGTACGTTTAAAAAGAACAAAGAAAATGAATATATACAAAATACGGTCTTATTCCCTTAAAAGTAAACATTGCCCAGAGAGTGAGCTGCATGGGCGGAGGCTCGCGCTCTGGCGGGGCTTCTGGTTTCAGATGCAGTATCTTTTCCTGGTGCTGTTTTGTGGTTTAAAGCGGGTGGGGCTCTGCTTGAGTGCTGATATGAGTGAGTTTGTTTCCACGCCACAGTTATCTATTGAAGAAGAACACACACACACACTGTTACATGTTGCGAAATGCAACTGATGCATGTGGGGCTCGTAGCCACAGCTGATTTGTCTTTAAGGTAAAACACAAATACAGAAAAAAAAAGGACTAAAAATAAAAAGAACCATTACTGTTGCTAGTTAACAGCAACGAAACGGGACAGATTACGACTGAGAACCAGCAGATAGACGTGTGTGTGTCTCAGATCTTTACAGCTCAAACGATCAGCAAAGTAACCGATTCACATCCTTTTTGTTCCAGGGAAACAAGTCATCATTATTCATTTAACAGCTTTAAAGTTGCAGCTCTTCATCACATCATGAATGTTCAGCCAGCGTAAAACTGGTGCGACAAAGCAGATAAATTAATTAACGAACTGCAATTACCTGCAAAACGGGCCTGTACACCTGCAGTTTTGCAGACAGTAGAATACAAACTTTATCTTACACACAATATAATCCAGTCCAATATAATAACGCTCATAAATTCTGAATGTGTTACCATTCTAATAGTATGCATAATTGCGCTTTAAATTCTGGCCATACTCTACTCTTCATCCGTATTTATTTTTATATTATTCTTTAATTTTAGTTTAATGTAGTTATTTTAATTGTCAGAATTCCGTTGCTCCTGGTAACCACTGTGTTTTGTGGTGTATATACAACAATAACCTTGATTGCTGAAATATCAGCATCATCAGTAAATACTGCTGTATTACCTGATACACCAACGTACTGTCAACAAATCCAAAATTGGCCAATATTAATGTTAAACATCTTTTTTTTAATGCTCTGTTGACTCTACACGGTTAACATATACTGACTCTCATATGCGTGCATCTGCTGTGAGTGCACGCTTTCTTTAATACATTTACACAACCCCCTTTGTTCCTTGAAAACACCCTTCTCCCCCCCAAAACTGAACCAGGTCTGAAGCAACTTTGTCAAGTGAGAACCACTTCTAACTGGCTCAGTCTGCCTTTGAAGCCCCCCTGATACAGAGAGGGGATGTTTGCTGGCCTCCACCCAGATGCCTGGGGTCCTCAGGGCGGCCTGTTTACGCCCTTTTCTACACTGTTAGCACGGGTGGATGTGCTCAGCTTCTCCACCTGAGTCAAACTTCAGGGGAGACGATTAAAGACGACCTCTGGAGGTGTTTATTGTGCTTGGCTGCAGGGGACAGAGGCCCGTGTCTGCAGGGACAAACCAGTCAGTCTGAAACTGGGCTTCCCACAATTGTATGAATGCGGGCAGACTGACTGGAGACCCCTCTGCTTTGAACTGTACAATGTGTGTGTGTGTGTGTGTGTGTGCGTGTACTGTAAGCATGTATGTGTCTTTGAAGTGGAAATATTTCATAACCTCTGAATGAACTTGACTAATTTTAGAACTTTGCAAGCACACACAGCAAGGATTTTCTTTATGTGATTATAAATGATTTATAAGCCATATATATATATATATATATATATATATATATATATATATAAACTCAGACAGAGCCAGCTTTCACCAGCGCATCTGCTCCTCGGTTTGAGCCGACAAAGCAGGTTCAATCTCACCAATTATGAGTTGTCTTAAAATATTTTACACACATGTACTATTTGGTCAACATTGATCTATCGTGCTTTCTAAAAATGCCTCTTTTGCTGTTCGAGTTTGAAATGAACCTTGAGGGCCGACTTCTAAGAAATCCCCTACAGTTCTCCTTACAGACGCAGATATAAACAGGAACCCGCAACCAGAGCTCCTTTCTCTCTCTGAACTCCAGGCCAGCTGCTCTTCCGCCTCATCTTCCTCCTGCGTGCTGCTCAGCCTCTCTGATGTGTCTGTTTGGTGCTTCAAATGTTCGAGACAAAGGGCGTCGATCTTATTTGGATTTGAATGCGGTCTAAACTGGTCTGTTGGGTTTTGGTACTTTGTTTCAGGTCTGCAAGAGCTCAGCAGCATAAAGGCGTGCCACAGGTGAAGCTGATAGCAAAAGTGAACAGAGATATATTTAATGAATAATCTATCAGTGCCTCCTCCCTGATACTACCAGAATCAGCTGTTTTAGTGCAATAACCTCAGCAAACGCAATGAAGTCATGCAGCACTTATAACGTCTCCAGTTCTTCAGCTCGCCACATGAAGTTTGGGCTGAAAACCACTTTAAAGATTTGCAAACAGCTGCATCCAAATCTATTTTACGCCAGCTTCAGTTATAGCAGATACAGGAGCTAATTTCACCTACATTTGGATACCAGTCTCAACTAGTAGCTGTGATTCTGTGTCAAAAAACAAACAAACTAATATAATCATATTTTAATACTCAAAATTTTAATAATGAATGCAGCTTATGGCTGTGAACTGGAGAGACGAGGCTGGTGTTTGCGTGTTAGTTTGAACTATTTTACTGCCAAAATTAGAACTTCACGAGCTGAAGAGAGAATGAGTCAAAATAAATAAATATTGATGCACATCCTGCCAAACTGTGAAAGCCATTGTTGCTTCTTCACAGACGTGCGCTGCATTCACAAGTGTTAAAACATCAATAGATTAGGAAAACGCTTCGACAACAAGAAGATGAACCTGCTATCAAAATGTAGGTAAAAATTAAATGTTTCATATCTTTTAACCAGCCGCCCAACGAACCATCAGAAAACGGATAAATCGTGAGCCACACCGATGTTTATTTCTGTTAGACCGTGCCATAAATATCATCCCTGCTATTTTTCACTTGTTACTATAATACACTGCTCAAAACAGCAACAAAAACACGGTGCACAGGACCCACGAGAGTGTGTCGGGCCCTCAGGCCACCCTCAGGCTGCACTGAGGAGCAGACACCTCTGTAGGATCCAGGTATGGCCTCATGCTACCAGTTGTGACCCTGACCCTAGCCAAATGCAAAACTGGGAAAAGGGAGAAATGTGAGTGTCCTCCACCTGTAAAATCATTCCTGTTTTGGGGTTTTTTGTCTCATTGTTGCCCCTCTAGTGCACCTGTTGTTAATTTCATTAACACCAAAGCAGCTGAAACTGAAACAACCCCCTCTGCTGCTTACCTGACCACATCAATATCCCACAAGTTTCACTGACTTGATGCTTTGAAGACAGGCAGCAGGTCTGCAACCACTCGCATCTTGACCAACAGCCTTTCCGCCATCGGTCTGCTATCAGTTTGTGATCGAATGGTGTCAAGCTGGCAGTTACATGCAATCTGCTTGTGATAATATGGCAAATAATTGTAATAAATTGGGGAAAATCAAAAATCTGCTGCAAAACTGTTGCTGTCCACATACATAAAAATTCACATTACTTAAATTCAGCGTTGAGTCAAAGAGTCACAGGTGTCACTACTTTAACTTTTTAAAAGCACTGATTTGCTTTTATAGAACTTCTGAATGTTAATTCAGGAACACCATGTGATTCCCTTGAAAAGAGGCAGGAAACAGCCGCCAAACAGGCACCCGCCCGCAGCCCTCTGTCATGTCTTTGCTTCCCAGACCTTTCCCCATCGGTGCCGTGCTCCCTGTTGAAGGGACAACTTTATGTCCCCAGACAAAAAAATCCTTCTGCTCCTGCGACGTGGGCGATGCGATTTCGTCTGGGACAATTGTAGGATTCTGTTTTTCTCGCAATTGTAACGCGTGGTCAGCGCTGTAAGCCAGCTTTGTGCCATGTGAAGAATTTCACCATGAATGAGTAACCTCTAAATTCATCTTGAGACACTATTCATAAAATGCCAGCAGGTCAGATGTAAATGGAAACCTGCTGACACAGAGAATGGGTGTTTGTTTTTTTTGTGGGAAATACGTTCTGAGGAGGAAGCAGGTATCATGAAACCAGGTCAAGGCAGTTTTTCGTGTGATGACATTTTGAGAACGTTGGGGAGAAAGGCTGTTGTTCTGTCTCTACGCTGACCTTTACCCTGACCTTTACCCTGGCCACGCAAATAAATGAAAACATTGGAAGGATTTTTATTCTCTGCCCACAAATGAGCCAAAACAGTTGAAAAACACTTCTACTGCTGCTGCTACTACTACTACTACAATTAATGCTATTTAACATAAACTGTATATATGATACATGCATGCAAACCAATGGAGTCACCCCATCACCCATCATCCTGAAGTCACTATCAAGGGAAAAAGCAGCTCAGAGGTTTTTTTAGCTGAATATCAGCCTCCCGCAAAGACTGTAAGATGCTCCTACGCTTGTTCCCAGGTCTCCTGGGGGTCTGTGGGAGCTGTTATTCAGGGTAACTGAGACAGCCACAGTTACAGCAGACAGACACGGATTAAGGTGCATCTGCGATGCGGCATTCTTCAGGCTTCGAGCAGACGGACCGAGACAAATACGCAAGTGCACCTTTAGGATTGATTTGGCCAATAAATGTGGAATTTCCTCTAAAACACAGGAAATTGTCTGTCTGCTGCCTACGTTTGTGTGTCTCTTTGCATCATTCAAAACACAGCTGAGTGTCTTGTTTATCTACAGCGTTGCCAGAGATGAAGCTGGTTTGTGTGCGTGTGCAACACAGTAGATACCACAGTCAGCTGCCGAGTCTAATTTCAGGGGCTGTGTCGTCCTCCCTGGATGTACTCCCAGTACTTATAAAGTCCTCCAGCGGACCGATTTCATTCTCCAGATGCTTCTATGCAACCAACCTCGAAAGACCACCAGGTCCACCTCAGCAGTTCTTCTCTGGCACTTGAGGAAAAAAACAAATTCTTGGCACGTCCACACGCCTCGCCCAGACTTATGGTTCTTATTATTATTAAATATGTGAAGCATCTAATGGGTGTAGGTATTTAGCTTGTATCTGACAATATGAAAAAAACGCCTTTACTGCCAATCAAATGCCACTTATATTCTGGATCACAGATCACATGGCAGACTGATCGAAGACAGGTTTGTTGAAGATGATTCAGAAGTTCTTTTTCATGATGTCACACACGGTGTTCCGCAATGGTGTAGATTATAGACACATTCACAGAATCCTAACTGGCGTGTTTGGAAAGCAGACTGTGAAATTGGAGGTTAATCCATTATATGACCACTAGACTGTACACATCTGACCCCATTCAGTCTCGCTTCAAGCAGCCACTTAAAAAACAGCCCATGAAGAAGGTGATGGCACTCAAAAAAACACATGGGTACTAGTTTTTTTTAAATAACTAGGAAACACTATTAAAATAAACTGGTATTTTACTCATGCGTACACTCTCACAGACATAAAAACTGCGGATGTTCCTCATCTCTAGGCTATGACTATCCTCATTCCAGTGATACACAACTGTTCTGTTTTCTCTATATATAATTACAGAACTGTAAAACCATAAAACCAGTCCAGCTGGTTGGCCTGGAAAGGGACAAAATATCCAAGTGCCAAGTGGTTACTACTTGAGTTTCCTTGTTATGTGTAAACATCGAGTACCCAACAAGGTAGGGTTATATAGATCATTGAGGACAGGCACAAGGACCCTGGACCCTGAACTCCTGATTCAAACTGCAGTTAACACTTCCTGTTGCTAAGTAGACAAAAGATACAAAATAACAGCAAAGAAAACCAAGAAAGAGGTGAAAACCAGAGGCCGAGTGAGTTACTTATCACAACTGTAACATTAGTGGCAAATAAATGACGCAATATAAAAACTATAAAGCTTTTTTAGTTTGTTTTTTTTTTTTACTTTTTACAGAACATAATGCAAAAAAAGATGCTTGGTGGTAATTTATAACTCTGCTGAAGACACCACTTCTATTGAGCTGTGATGCTGTTCTGCCACATGTGCTCAAACACACAGATGCAAGAAAATCACACAGAGACTCAGAAACCATCACAAATAGATGCAAACTGAACACAAATAGATACAAATCAAGGCAAATTCACTGATAAGTAGATGCAAAAAAAAAAAAAGAGGTTGCAACAAATTTAAAAGATTCACATCAAAAACTAAGAGAAAATAATGTCGACAAAGAGATAAAAAAAATGTAAGTAAAACTAAACCAAAAATGCAATTAAAATGCTCAGAAACGAAAAGCTGCAAAATGAACACGAATAAATGACAAACCATTGAAAACAAAGATAAAACAACAGCTAAGGAACAGAACGACTCGAAACACAGCATGGTTCGTCATTGTTTTGTGTCCCCTTTAGGTCGGTTGTGTTGCTTCCCTGCAGGACACTTGCGCAGGGGGCATATGTCTCATGATCTCTCCGTGATCTGGTCCCTCGAAGCCGCGGGTGCTGTGGGATTCGGGGGAGGGAGTAGTAACCCATCTCGACGCTAGAGGGCGGAGGAAGATACTTGACGTGAGGGGGTGGCCCTGACGTAAGAGGACCGTCGTAATTTTCACAATTTCCCTTTATACCGTCAGAGTAGAGAACACGCTGATCTGACTCACATCAACAGACACGCCGTGAACTCCTCGTGGATGAGGCCGGCCTGAGCATCGGACCTCTCAGCGGACAGTGAGGGGAACATCAGACCGGCGACAGAGGGACAAGAGTCGCAATACGGGAAGCTGTGAGAGGCAGAAAGAAAGAGGAACCAGCGATGTCAGGGGTCAAGAACAGAAACTCCAATTCCTCGGTAGACAGAGAAGAGGAGAGGCAGGTCACCGAGAGGATGCTGTCCCCGGACAATGACAGGGGTGGCTTCGGTCAGGATGGAGCATCAGAAAACGACCTCAAGAGCCCCAATAACGGCGCTGTGGGAGACGGAGCGGAGGAAGGGGTAGCCCTTAAGAGGACCATCACTCTGGTGAATGGCGTGGCCATCATCGTGGGCACCATCATCGGCTCCGGCATCTTCATCACGCCGACAGGCGTAGTGAGGGAGGCTGGCTCTGTGGGTCTGTCCCTCATAGTGTGGGCGGTGTGCGGGATCTTCTCCACAGTGGGCGCTCTCTGCTACGCGGAGCTGGGGACCACCATCATTAAGTCCGGCGGGGACTATGCCTACATCTTGGAAGTGTACGGCTCGCTGCTGGCATTCCTGAAACTCTGGGTCGACTTGCTTATCATCCGGCCGTCCTCCCAGTACATCGTCGCCAACGTTTTCGCCACCTACCTCCTGAAACCCCTGTTCCCCGTGTGCCCGGTGCCGGAGAATGGGGTCAAACTAGTGGCCTGCCTCTGCATCCGTGAGTATCTGAACCGGGCTGAAACTGCCGACAAAACGATGATGCAACTTCAAGCGTAGTGTACGTGTACGTGTGTGTGTGTGTGTGCGTGCGTGTGTGTGTGTCTATGCAGACGGGTGTAGGTGCACTTCCTGTACGTTAATATAAAAACACTTGCCCAGCGTGGGCATCTCGATTGATAATAACCGACTTGGGTCTCACACACACACGAGACACAAAGGCTTATCCTATGGAGCACGTGTGATATTGTCAACGCGCGCGCACGCGCGCGAAACGGCTTCCGTGTTGGTGATCAAAAATGCCGCGCTATTACATCAGCTGCGGGGATGGAGAAGGATGCGCACACGACTTTTTAGAAGTAATTTATATTTTATAAACATATTTATTTATTCATTTGCTTTGTAATAAATCTTGATATTTATAATAAATAATACAATTTTCTGTGACTTGACCAATAAGACAGGTTTAAACAAATAAATGCCATAATTAATATGAACTGGTTTTATTAAATGCGAGCCAAAATAAACATCATTTGTGTAATGTTTTAAAAGGTGAATTTTATCATCAGTAATTTGCTGCGTGTCTAAGATAATAAAAAGCCACAAGTTAATGATAGTTGAATACAGTGATAAAAATAAAAAGGTAGTAAGTTTCAGATATGTGTTGGGCTGTTTCACACCCCTTTTTTTTTTAGAGTCTTAAAAGGATTATCACCTGATTTATCGCCTGTCCCGCCACTTTTCTCCTCACACACTTCATCTCTGCCTCAACATGAGATTAGAAATGTGCCATATGTGTGAGGGCGTGTATGTGTGTGTGCGGTACCAGCTCGTAACTCAGCTTGGTGCATAATCTCGAGGTTCACCGAAGGCTAAATCCTGACTGAGGCCACATGACAAAGCCCTGCACCAAGAGGCTCAGTTGCGTGTGTGTGTTTCACGAGGATTGCCCGCTTTGGCGTGCATGCCTGTGATGTAGGTGGCGGGGTCGTCAGGGTCGCTGGTATTGTTCCGTTTGACTCATGTTTGGAGGACTTTGTATAATTCAGATTAGTGTGTCTCTGCTCCCTCCAGTTTGTGAATACCCATGTACTCTACATGCACAAGTAATTGGCCATTAGTGTGTGTATGTGGGTTTGGATGCCAAAGTGTGTCTAGCCCTGTACTGTACTCGGTCTCCCTCTCCTTTGTCCTGGTCCCTCCAGCACAGAGCCTCATTGTGCCGTCTCATCTTTCTGTTGTGGCTCTGACCTCATTTAGGCGCTTTGAGCAGACTTGGTCCTTTTGTTAATCACTTTTAATGGGGTTTAAAGGACCACTTCAGCAACTCTGTGAGTGTGTGTGTGTTTATGCAGGAGAGGGAGGTCACCAGCACAGTAGACGGATGTTTAAAAGACAGATGGGTACAGCAGAAAAGATTTTTATTCTCTCAAGAATTTGCCACCCCTGTCAATTCTCCTCCGGCTCGTATTGTGCTGAGAGACGTGCACCCACAGACACTCACTGTTGGGTCCCAAAGGTGGAATGGGGGGAAGCAGATTAAAAGGGTAAAGTTGCACGATAGCATAACATACCTCTAAGATTTGTGCGTTTTGAGTCAAATAGCGTGAGGAGGTTTTATTCTCTGTCTCTCCTTCTCTTGCAGTGTTGTTGACCTTTGTGAACTGCTACAGCGTGAAGGCGGCCACCAGAGTGCAGGACTTCTTTGCTGCGGCCAAGCTTCTCGCTCTCGCGCTCATCATAATCATCGGCTTCGTCAGGATTGGGCAAGGTACCGCGCACAAGCACACGAATGCACGAGCACACGAATGCACGAGCACACGAATGCACGAGCACACGAATGCACGAGCACACATGCCCCCCCCCCCCCTGGCAGGTGCGCTGCCTTCACATATCTTCCATGAATTAAAATGCAAATGACTGACACGTTGAAGTCTGGCCAAGGTAGTCAGCACGACTATGACTGCATGCGCACAAATATGCAAATACACACACGCTGACTAACGTCCTGTTTGGGCAGGTGCAGGTTAAAATTGCCACAGTGTCTTTAAAGGGGACCATTATTGTTTCAACTCCATGATTCATAGTTCAAAACAATCCTTATGTCTCATAAATTCAGGCATGATGAAGCCCCTCAGTTCATGCTCTATATGAATCAAACAGTTTTTCCTCCCTTTCCCTTCACCTTAAGCCAGCTTTCTTCTGATTGGCTGCTCCTCACAAGGCGGTTTGAACCCCAGGTGGGTGTGGCTTTCATGCCCGCAGTCCCAGGTGACAATATCCACTCTCATTGACGTTAGTAGAAAAAAACTCACGGGTATTACTTGCACATACACTGACCTCATCATTTGAAACATTATCCATGTTTAATAAGAGCATACACCGTTGTGACAGCGCAACAGAGAATAATTAAAAGCATCATAGGCCTCCTTTAAGAGCCTGACACACATTTTAACAGTTAAACTGTAAATAATCTTCGGGGTTTGCACAGCAGCACAGCGTAAGGTGAAACCGCCACCGTGAAAGATTAATTCAGACGACAGAAATATAGAAAACGTTTACACGTTGAGTTCACATCGTTACATCAGCAGTAGATTCAGTGCTTCCTTCTGGAAGCTGACGGAGCAGCTTGTGTGCCACGCGACCTGAAACAGGAAGTGGCTGCATTTGCTCCAGCTGTGTATTCCATTCAGATAGCAGCTCGCCTGCTGGCGCGTGCTCAACATCAGCTCTTACATAAGCAGATAATCTCAGTTTGATGGATAGATACTTCAATTGGATTACTTAACTTAATGGAGCTGTGTCTCCCTCACAAAAAGATCTGAAGATGTGATTTCTATTTTTTTGCCTCATCTCGTGTACACATTTCCTTAAAATAAAAGCTGGCGAACTGGCTGTGACTGAGGATAATCGCGGTAAAGAGAAAATCGTGCTGGCACAGACACATAAACCTTTCATCCCTCGCTTGCTTCTCTTTCACTGTATCTAATCAAACTGCTGTGTTCCCATCCCGAATTAATCCTCACACATGGGATTTGTAGAACTGTGGCTTCTTGGAGTCGAGCTTCTTATTACAAAGTAAAAGGATATGTGAAGTGCTGTGTAAATATAGGACAGAGAAACCACAAAATGGCTCTTCTGTAGGACATATTTGGGAGTGTACTCATAAACAGATACAAGTCTGAGTCACACTCATGCTTAGGCAGTCTCTTTGAACAAGCAGGAACATGTGCCCTGCTCACTATAAACTACTGAATGGGTGCTAACGCGGCTTTAATCAGACAGGAAGTGAAGGTTGTGCCACTCTCGGCTAAAGCTGACTGGAAGTTGCATAGCGTGTCTGCATTCCTGCATATCAAAGGTGGCATGAGACCCTTCTGCTTCCTTTCCAGTGAGGTAAAAGCTTTTGCTCCCTCCGCTGCCCGTGCTGGCTCCTAAAGCCCAACCGCGCTCCCTCCTGGCCGGCTCGCTTCCTGCCGGCAGTGAAGCGGCCGCCCGTCGTATTCCTCTGAGAGAGTCGGAGGAAAATAGAAGACGGGGGTACATTAGATCATTAGCATTAGATCAGAGTAGCTCTGCTGGACAGAAACGGTCAGAAAGGAAATCCAATAAGAGGGAAGTCAACAAGCCTGTGTGCTGAATGTGGATGAGCTGGTGCGCCTGAGTGTAAGGAGAATGATTGCAGGGTCTGTTTTGGCCATTGCCTTCTTTTTTTTGTTCAGCTACAACATCATTTGCTGTTTAATGAGAGTGTGTTTGAAAATATCTAACCTGGCTTAGGTTAGGTACACACACTCTGCTCATAACCTGGGTGTTTTCTCCATAACACCTCATATGAGCGCTTACCCTTTGACCTAACACCTTACACTGACTCGATCTTTTGAAATTCAGCATTTTTGCGGGAGTGTCAGTTTACCTGGAACCGCAGCTGCTCTTCAGTTTTACTTCCCTCTTAAGGACACCGTTTATGTTAAGATCCCTTAATAGTTGCTGCTGCTGCTGAACTGTTGGTGCAGAACTGCAGCTGCATGCAGACAGTGCATTTGGTAATATGTTCTGTTAAAATGCATAATTTAATTGATCATGAAGCCATTTTTAAAGACTCATCTTACATTATTTAATCAGAACCAAACTGGAATCAACAAGTTCGGCCGGAGCTGAGAGGTGCACCCACAGCCACTGGAGACACAGACACGCACAGACTTATTGGTAAAATCACAGACTGTCTGTTTGCGTACAGGTCGGAGGTCATAGGTCTCGCCTCGCCTGACTGGTGGTTGATTAGAATCAATGCAGAACTCAAATTTAAGTGCTTTAGCTGTACCTGGTGCAACACGTGTGGAGCGTGTCCTGGTCGAACACTTTAGTAAATATTATAGATGCAAGTGAGTGAATGCATGAGGCAGAGCTGATGGTCAGATGGATTTGTGGACCGCAGGCTTATCTAAAGATTGCTGCACAGGTTTAAAGCCAATATCTTCGACTCGTACACTAACACGCCGTGCAGCGCTCGTTACATCACACAGCATAGATCCAGTATTGAATGTCCAAAGGGTAAAAAGGTAGCACTGACGCTAAACTTTCAATAAAAGTTGACAAAAATATAAATTTCTGCTATCTGTTGTGTCCATGTCAGCAAACCTGATTTGTTCCAGTGACTGTGCGCCGATGTGGCCGTGCTGCCTTTTATCTTTGGGGAATTCAATACTGGAACAAAAGCATCCTCTGACCTTTGTACCTTTGGTTACTTTCACCATAAAATTTAAGACAAGCAATAATTTGTTGTTTTTAAATGAATGACCTCAGTTACTTACAATATTCCCATTAATGCTTCTGAAACGAGCATGAGCTTTTTTCCCGCCTTTCCTGATCCCTGTAAGCCGAGCGCCAGCTTCACCTGCCTAGTAGCTGTTTTGGTCTGATTAGGCGAAACATGAAGAATATTTCTACTCATTTGTTATTCTAGTCCTTTCCTAAGTGTCATTTGTGGTTTAGGATCCACTCTGATGCTGTCCTTAAATCTTTAATCATCACTCAGCTTCTAATAACCGTTTACCTGGGACGCCTCACAGAAAGCAGACTTATACAAAGACCGGGCATGTGCCTGCGATTATATCAACAAAGCTCTCGCCGGCTCGTGACTGGTTGAGTGCGCCTCGAAAGCACCTTCAGATTCAACACCTCCAAATATTTCTAGCTTTTTTGAAGCATTTAGTGAGTGCACGGGAATGATTAAACCGTGCCTCCGAGGCCTTACTCATGAGGCCTGCTGCAGCGTCAGATTAGAGAGCAGTGCAATCTGATTAGCTCCAATAAAGTCCCTCTTTCTCAGTCTGACCGACGCCCACGCTGCTTGGAGGGACGGTTGACCGGCTATCTGCAGCAACAGGTTCTCCCTGTCATCGTCTTCACCTACTTGATTTTAACAGGAAGTATTCAGTACAGGCGCTCACGCCCAAAGTTACACTCATGCACCAGCATTTTCTGACCTCGCGGTGGATAGATCGTTCACATGCCAGCACAGCTCTCCCTGCCCCGAGGTGTCTGTAAATAAAAGGCCTGTTTGCTAGAAAGTCTGTTTACAGTGTCTGATTCAGAGGTGGTTCCCTCCCACTACACAAATACCCATGGGAGGCTTCATTCCACGTCATTCCCAACAGTACGGCTATTCCATGTGTTACCTTTCCCATTAACTGCTCCACGTGCCGCAGGCCTGTCATGTCTTTAATAATAGTAACTTTAAGAAATGAACGTGACCCGAGTGGTGTTGATCCTTTCCTTTAACTTTGCAAAAACAAAAGGAAGATAATTTTTTTCCCCCAAATATTTTATTCTGTTGAGGTGAAATCCAGTTAATACTTTGTGCCCAGATCCGAGACGCCAAATAAACCAGAGGCAGGAATTTAGTTCATTCAGCCGTTGCTGGCAAGTTATCAGCTGTGTGTGCGCGTGTGTGTGCGTGCGTGTGTGTTCGCTATCGTTCATGCATATTTAATTTTCACTGTGTGCCACTTTCCCTGCCTGGTACCCGTATCATGTGACCAGCTGATGGCAGGTCAGTGGGTCCAGACCGGTGCGGTGGAAGGTAACGAGAGGTCGCCCAGCGATTTAAAGCTTTCACCATACCCGTGCCTAAAATAAGGAGGTCTGAGCATCATCAGTTGAAATAAAATGCATCATCTAGCTGTAGAAAGAGGCCTGCTTGGTTGCTTTTAATCCTTTTTGCCTGAATGTGCTTTGGTTTGGTTTCCTTCTTAAAGATGTTTTGTTTTTAAATATCAGAGGTTATCTTTAAATGCCAAGTCTTTTTTGTTTTTTAATGCAAAAACCAAATATCACTGAAGAGAAGAATAAAAGGAGCTGTGAGGAGTCAGACTTCACCATCACGAAAAGCTGTAAAGGTTATGAACAAATTGGGCGTTCCACTGATTGAGGTCCTCGCCCTTTAGAGCAACACGCCCTTTAAACCAATTTTCTTCTGATTGGCTGCCCCTCCTGAAGAGAACAAGAACAGCAGGTGTCATGTTTGTGAAACTTTGCCATGTTTAATATGAGCATCCACCTAATATGTGACAGAAAATAAGAAAAAACATAACAGGTCCACTAGAAATACATAAAAATACTGTAAAGGTGCAGAAATATTGGCAACAAATCAGTGCTGCCATGCCATGAATATTAACATTGTTGAGTTATGAATGTATAAGCAGCTGTTTAATGCTATTTAATGCCATAAATCACAACATCTCAAATTTCTACTGGAGTAAACGTTCTCAGTCAGCAGGGCTGATCAGGTGGAGCGAACGGTCACTGTGGTCCAACATCGGGCCGAGCAGACCTCTGCCAGACCAGGCTGCGCAGTAATCGGGCGTTTCCCACGCTGCGAATTGGCTTAGGGCTAACCCCCCCAGTACCAACAATGCCAGGGGCTGTTGGTTTAGCAACCGTCGCCATGTCTGAGAATGTGCGCGCATGTCGTGGAGAGCAGGAATGTGGACGCGGATCCCCTCCAACCAGCAGAAGACCTGAAGGTCAGGGAAAAGAGGCAGTGATTAGCATGTGGGAAATCCTCACAGCGACTGAGGAATTAAAGAGAAATACGAATGCTGCCCACTGGGACAAGTTAGGGTTCGGGTTAAAATGCACATATAAAATGATTTGTGTAAAAGTGATACAGCATGTGTTATAATAGCCACACAGGTTGAAATAAAGTGGAACCGTCCTTTAACTACAGACTTTTATCTGCCCCCCTCGTCCTGCGTGAGCCTCAGGTCGACCCGCAGAGCCTCGTCACAGTCTGGGTCACTTATTGACTGTCTCAGCCGGGTCTTAACTCAGTCCTCCGCTGATCTGATAGTGGGACGGATTTAAGCAGAATATTAGTCTCTCCCCCTTCCAGAGGCTCTTTGGCTCGTGCATTCACTGCTCATTGTTTTATGTGTTGGGTCTGAATGGCTGGTAAAGCTGCCTCAGACCAATAGTGCAGACAGGGGATTGGGGCGTTTAAAAAAAATAAAAAATCCTAATCTTTTTGTCTTCTCCAGGTGGTACAGATGGACTTCTTCCAGAAAATTCCTTCAAGGGGTCCAAATACGAGTTCGGCAACATCGGCCTGGCGCTCTACAGCGGTCTGTTTGCCTACGGCGGCTGGTGAGTTCACACGTCGACTGTCCGCCACTGTCTGCCCCATTCGGTATCCGGTTTCCTTCCATTCAAATGTTAAACCTGGTGCTCGGAGGCGGGAAATGGATCAGTAACAAATCATCTGATAAGATTCCACCAAATGCTCATTACAAATAATATTGAACTAACCCTGCTTTTTATAATACAGGCTTTGTTAATGTTTTTTTCTTCATTTTAATACATATGAGGCAAATGAAGATGCGATACATCTTCATTGCTTTGTTACACTTCAGCACCTGACTGCTGCCTCTTCTGTTTCCAGGAACTATTTGAATTTCGTTACAGAGGAGATGATTGAACCTTACAAGTGAGTTGACCGCCGTTAAGATTTGAAACTGTCTGACGTTCTTGTGGAGCGGGTAAAAGTCCAAAGTTGTGATGTGTGTTGTAATCAGGCCGCTGTTGTTGTGCGTCTTCCTCAGAAACCTTCCTCGAGCCATCATCATCTCCCTGCCCATAGTGACAGTCGTGTACGTTCTCACCAACCTGGCTTATTTCACCACGCTCTCGCCCGATCAGATGCTCAACTCAGAGGCTGTGGCCGTGGTGAGTGCTTTGAGCTACTGTGCTGTGCAAAAGTCTTGAGCCACCACTCCTTTCTTTAGATTTTGGTTGGGGAATGGGAAGTGGGTGCAGCAACTTATTGAACTGTGTGCAAACATAAAAGATGCAGTATATAAGGCAAAAAGAATCGGGGTCCGGTGCGGTGCTAATTACACCCACGGAGCAAATATTGGTAGGGACCACTACCTAATCCCACGCCCCTGAGTCCAGTCTGGCCGGCTGCAAACAGCCAGAGCGAACAGAAAACATGTTCAGCTTCAGACTAAATCAGAATTATTCAGGCCGACACAGCAAACCCTGGTTATACTGGTTATACTGGTTATACTGGCAGGGCTGCTGAGTTTGAGCTTCAGCTGGTTGAACAGATTGGTTGTGTTGCGGATGGTGCAGACACCACCGTGCCGCAAATCTGTGTTAATCACTTTGCGCTTGTGTCCCGGTGTTTTTCCTTTAAGGAATTTGCTGACATCTGTGAGTCCTTATATTGATGCTATGATTATTATTCCTCATATTGAGAAGATGATTATTGTCCTCTCGCTGATAAATTAAAAAACTGCGTCATTAAAGTAGCCAGAAATGCACGGGAGGAACCGACGTTACATTTCTCGGGAGGTGCGGGTCAGGTCACGGCGTAGATTTCCCGCTTCATAGTTAAACATCCCGGTCACTTATGTTGTAGACCCCGCAAAGCATCAGCACTGCAGCATAAATCAGGGCTAAGCGTATAACTTGTAGAGTGTAATGTGACAACATAATTTTAATAATAATTGTTTTTTGTATATTTGTGTGTTTTTGTGATGGTTTGGAGCCAAAATCAAAATTCAGCAGGTGGAGCAGCTACTGTAGGAGATGCAGCTCTCAGGTGCTGTGTCGGATCTTTGCTGTATTTATTTTCCTGTTTCTAAAAGACGTGACAGATACCGTTCATTTGCTGTAGATAGTTTTTGACACTTGGAAAAAGGTACAAGGTTAAAGGGCTGCACTGAAGGAGAGTGATAAAGCAGCCAGTGTCCAAAGAAAAACTGTGAAGGACCTTCACAACTGTTGCTCTCTTTATATTTTGCTCTTAAGGAGCCAGGCCTTCTTGTAATTCTTTTAAAGAAAAAAGCAGTGGTTCAAGGCTCAGATCCTGTATATCAGACAGAAATTCACAACAGGTCCAGATTATATGAATATTTCTGAATGCTGAATGTAAGTCGTCGCTAAACTTGCCTGCAGGATTTTGGTAACTGCTACCTGGGTCCCATGGCGTGGATCATCCCGGTGTTTGTGGGCCTGTCCTGCTTCGGATCAGTCAACGGCTCACTGTTCACATCATCCAGGTAACACTCAAAAACACACACGCATAATTAACAAATGTTACGAGTGAGGATTAGAAAAAGACACCTGAATAAATACCCAGAGCCTTTTCATTCCCCCCCCACAATGATTAATCACGTATCCGTGTCTTTCCGTCCGTCTCAGGTTGTTCTTTGTGGGTTCTCGGGAGGGTCACCTGCCCAGTCTGCTGTCAATGATCCACCCCACTCTGCTGACCCCACTCCCCTCACTCATATTCACTGTATGTTTTCTTATTTTCTGATTTGCTGCACACTAGAAAATCATCTACATTTTTTAAAGTATTTTAATTTGTGAGGTCCCACTCCACTCCACTACATGATGGGTTCTGATATTAAGTAACAGTAATATTTTTTCAAAAGTATCTATTTTATTTTGAATAAAAAGACAAAGGTAAACTTTTCCTGTTCTCTCTTACACAGCTGTGATTCAAACTATACCAGCTAACGTTTAAACCTGCTCAGCCAAACGTTAACGAGTTGTTGCTGTGAAACAGAACTTTATTCTAGTATTGCAGCCAGAAAATCTCACACTTAGCATCAAAGATGGAGGCAGTTATCCAGGCTTTGCAGGATGCTGCTGTGCAGCTATGGCTCCGTCAGAGAGGTAATCTGCCTCTTGCTCTCTCTCTTTCTGTCCAGTGTTTGATGACGCTGCTCTACGCCTTCTCTACCGACCTCTACTCTGTGATAAACTTCTTCAGCTTCTTCAACTGGCTCTGCATTGCCATGGCAATCGTAGGAATGATGTGGCTCCGCTATAAGAAACCCGAGCTGGAGCGGCCGATCAAGGTGAGCCGGCCTCCACGCGGCCTCGGGAACAGCTGTTTTCAACAAAAAAACATTGTGGATGATAATAGGGAGGACTAGCCGGTCAGGCAGTCAGAGACAAGTGGACATTAGAGCTTCTCTTGGTCATTGCCATCATTGACTCCCACTCAAGTTAGCTTTGGCACCAGGAAATGCTTCTTCATTGTCTCAGGCGACAGACAAAGATCCATTCAGAGAGACGGATGGCAGATTAAAGGAGAGAAGGGAAGCTGGATGCTAGTCAGCGGGTGCTGAGGCTGGCTGGGTAGTTACGTGTGTGCGTTTGTGTTGCCCGTGTTGTGGGGACTTGAATCTGTGTCTTTGAGTAAAAAAATACATTCTCAGTTGAAAGGTTTCACAGTCAGGGCCGTCATGTGGTCCTAGGTGGGTGCGCGCTCTGATTCTGCTGCTGCCACTGCGTTGCACGTTGGTCAGAGGCGGAGAAGCAAAAGAGGGAAATGGATGTATTGGTCCGGCCCCGTGTGAGAGCGAGCGGTGGGGACAGTGGCAGCACTGTCTCTGCTGACCTCACTCTCCCACTCTTTTTCCTTCTCCTTTCTTTGCCTGTCACATTCCTCCAGTTCAACTGATGGGTAATAGAGACTCACACAGATATATTAATGAGTCCTTTTTGTCAGATACTGCGCCGTGCTTCAGGAGCATCCGTTCACCTTGAATCTACATGCTCAAAAGTATCTGGAGGCCTGTGCGTTACATATGTGACAGTTTTACTTTCTATTAGATTGGCGAACCTGGCTGCAGGGATTGCCACGTACTAAGATATGTGTGAAGCCAAAATTAATCTGCTTTTTGTGCACCTGACAGCTCAGTATTTGGTGATATAAACACAGACGAGGTAATAAGGATTACAAGGACGAGCTTAATATCTGGGAAAGGATTCGGACTTTCTTGAATCCTGCTACCTGCCACATCCTGCCATCACCCCACATTTCAGCTGCAGCGAGCTCCACAACTGACCGCTGGTGTCAGTAGTGCACAGTCAGGCCTCTCCTCTGCTCTTCAGAGGGCTGAGTGTGGCGGTGAACCGGTGTTGATGAAACACTGGGAGGAACTTTAAGTTGAGATTTTAGTTTAAAGATGCTTATGGAATAGTTATGACTCACCAGCACAAATAATAACTTAATGATAAAGTGGACCTATTAGGGGTGTCTGATTTAAGAGGAAATTAGGAGGCGAGGCATCTTTAATGAGTCCTCATTCCTCGTCTGTGTCTGCAGTTTTCTATGGCTGTGCACATTTAAAGATTTCAGGCCCTATTTTGTGGGCACACAGTGGTTATCTGAGTTTATCTAGTATACCTAATTGGAAAGCTCTTGTCTCCATGGACCAAGGAGGGGACAATAAATACACAGAGGGTAACGAGGGGGGAGTGGAAATACCAGGAAACACAGGTGATCAGAATGAGACTAACGAGACCAGGGAAGCAAAACTAAACACAACACACATGAAAGAAAGGGCTGGCAAAATAAAACAGGAAGTGTGTAACGGGGAAACAGAAATGCAGACTTGATAACAGAGGGAGGCGGGAACACTGAGGAACACAGAGGAACACTGAGGAACACAGAGGAGCACAGAGGAGCACAGAGGAGCACAGAGGAACACAGAGGAACAAGGAATCAAACATAAATAAACCAGGAACAAAACTCAGATAAGTAACCTAAGAAGGCCTGAGGATACAAATACACCATAACTAAGAACACAGCAAAACCTGAGACTGTAACAATAAAGGAAAGTAACCAAAACTCAAAACTACAATAAACTGGGAATTAAACAGCGACTTTACATCATAGAAATCAAAACCACCGACTCAGGATCACGACACAGACAGTATTAAAGTTGGATGCAGCCGCCGTGATGCTGGCTTTGGACGGCAATTTGAGGCTTCACATTTATAGTGCCAGACTCGCTTATTGCCCCTAACTCAGTTATCCAGATGAGATATAAAAACATTCACCCCACTCAGAGTTGTTGTGACATCGGGAACCATTCATAGAAGCCAAAGCTGTAAATATTATTGTTACTGCTGTAAAGTTGGGCATTTTAATGTAGGGGTCGAGGGGTTTGACTCTCCTTTGCAGCCAGCCTCAAGTGGCTGCTAGAGGAACTGCAGTTTTTGTCACTTTCCGCTTGCTCTACAAAGTGAGCCAATGCAGATGTGCCTTACAGCTGCATTATTTCTCACTAAACAGTTTCCTGATCAGTTTATTTCTCGGTTAAGAGTTGTTGTACTTCTCCCTCCAGGTGAACATTCTGCTACCAGTGAGTTTCGTGCTAGCCTGCCTCTTCCTCATCATCGTCTCCTTCTGGATGACTCCAGTAGAGTGCGCCACCGGCTTCGGGATCATCGCCACCGGCCTGCCGTTCTACTTTATCGGCGTGTGGTGGCAGAACAAACCCAAGTGGCTGCTCAGCGGAATCCGTAAGTAAAACACGCGTCTCTGAATCTGTTACTTGGAACATTTTCTTCCACCAGTTTTTATGTGTAATTTTAATTCGTGCGTTAAAGTAAACCCCTCAGGTGAGTTTTTACCCATGAAAATATAAAATAATAAAGTTTTAATGCTAGGTTCAATAAAAACATCACTACGATGTTTTCTACAAGTTTGCATTGCCCTCTGTTCTTCAGCTCATTAGCATCTTAGGTGCGTCTTATCCACTTGAAATGTGTTAGGACTTCAGATTTATCATCTGCTGCACATTGATGGACTTCCATAGTTCAGCTCCACTTCATTAAAATGTGAGCTTTGCTCTTTATTTAACTGTTGCCATGGCGAATCCTGGTATCCAAGCTCCACTGATGATCATTTTCATTGTCAGCTCGCACGTCTAACTCCATGTGAGCGCCGCTGTTCTGGAACCAAAGACTCAGTTTTCCCAGTTCAGAGTTAATCATTTCAGGGTTCAAGGTTAGACTCAGTTTGTTAAACCTGCTTCCTGAAAGGCTAAAGGTTTCTCTTAGTGGCGAGCTCATGTTTTCCTCACTTGTGGCTCTTCTGAGCAAAGGTAAGAGTGTTTCGGTGTCCTTCCAGGACAGAAAAATGATGGGGTGCAGCCCTTGTTTAGGTGGAAACTTAAGCTATGTGACGGCTAACAGTGTGCGGTGTGTGTTTTGCAGACTCGAGCACGGTCCTGTGTCAGAAGGTGATGGAGGTTGTGCCTCAGGCGTCCTAAAAGGAGTCGCCATTTCACTCCAGCCAGCGGCCGATCCGATTGCAACAGCAGTGACCTCTGGGCTAAGACATCATAATAACTGATGAAGTGTGAACTCCGTTGACCCCTTTCACTCTGTGTTTCTCTATGACACACACACACACACACACACACACACGTGCATCATATGAAGGCGTCTGAAGCTGTCGAGTCATCAACTGTTTTTCTTTTGTTTCTAATGTTACTGACAATTTGGGATTATTTTAGTGTCGTCCATTTGTAGTTTCTTATGCGTTGTTGTTGTTGTTTTTTTAACAAGAACTGTTTTTTTATTTCACTAGCTGTTCTATGAATATGTAATATTTGCTGTCTCCAGAAACCTGTTGTATTTAGCAAGTGGTGCCTTTATGCGGCAGATGAAGATGACCGCAGCTGTTGTTTGCACTGGCAATGATGCAGTTTTTCCTTTCCAGAAGTTGGAGTTGTCGACGAACGCTCCGCGTTGGTCCTGCAGTTTTCACAGTTTCAGTCTCGCGGCGTCTGTGCTGCTGTATGTCGGTCGGCAGTCAGTGTCTGCCCGCCTCTGCGTCAGGTTTATTTGATGTTTTTGGAAGCGATCAAGCCAGACTTTTTCTAAACATGAGCTTAAAATGTGCAGTCTACTGGTGTCTCATGGGATTTCTGTGTCCTTTTAATCCTCGTGCGATTAAAGTTGACAGAGGTCCACGTGGGAAATAGTATTTTCTGAAAAGTGGGTCAAAATGTGCAACATTTCTGCTGCTGTGTTTGTGCTTGTTGTTTCGGGTCAGCGACGTCAGTGATGTTCACTCTGGGGATCGATGTGTTGGATGACTGAGGCTGGCTCCGAGAGCGCCGCTCGTACCCCGTCGCAAACTGTTTATGACACAATGTTTCTGCCGTGTAGCACTCGCAGCACCGGGTTAGAGCAGAGAGACGGAGACAAACCTGATGCTAAATTTTACTGTAGGGGATGTCTGTGTCGTGTTGTGCGTGTTGTGTGGGATATATGTGTGCGTGAGTGCGCGATTGTAAAATGGGGTTGGTTAACAGACACAGACGGATGAAGCTTAAACATCCCCCTCTAAATTATTCCACCTAAACGTTTCACTTTTTAACACTCGTCCCATTCCCTGAAGATCCCCGAAGATGCGGGCGGAGGCTGGACGGTGACGGAGGAGCTCGAGTCAGGCTTTTTTTCACGTGTCAGGAGAGGCGGTTGAAGTTCAGAAGGAGCGCGTTATAAGGAGCGAGTTAGTTTTTCATCCTTGTTTTTTATTATTTACACACAGTGACAGCTGTAACAGAAAACTGTAGCGCTGTATTAATGTCCACCCTCTCTTCCTGCCAAAAGGACCAAAAGTGCACATTAGCGTGGCGGCGGTGGCTGCAGGTGAGGTCATGTGTATGTTATAGAGTTAGAGCCTTTTAACACTCCAGCCATCGCTCAGAGCTGATGGGACACTAACCTGAATGCGACTGTAGAGATTTTATTTATTTGTAGCAAACATATGATGTGTATTATTAGTTGCTGTAATTTGTTTATAGGGCGTTTTTGTTCCAAGTGTTTGTCAAATAAATCTTGAGTTTTTTTCCACTCTTGTGTTCTGTTTTGTTTGGTTTCGATCATCTGCTCCTCTTTGCTTTCGTTTTATGTATTTATTTAAAATATAAACTTAAAAAAAAATTGTATTTTGTTAAAGCTCCTTTAAGTAATATAATAATGAGGCTGGCAGCTGACAGTATTTTTGTATTTCATTAGCAAACCTTGAGACACATTATGAGTACTCACTCTTTCAATGGCACCCTAATTTGCATATGGAGAAAAGAATTCTGGGAAAAAAAACACTGGGCAAAGTTCTATAATCACAAATAACAATGTTACACTTTATAAATTTATTCATTTGTTTTTAATATTGTTGGTGCGCCAAATGACATAAATTCATTTACTGGGTTTTTATTTATTATTAACCTTTTAATATTGGGTTATGAAGAGAAAGGAAAAAGTCATTAATGACTGAAACCACTTCACCCTTAAACACGCACCTCCAGTTTACATCATCAAACGCTGTAATTTAGAGCAGATTTATTCTTCATGTCAAACCACTCTTAAAAATAAGTTCCTGATAGGAAGTAAAACATTTACTAGAGAAACGCTGACACCATCACCTGACTAACACCTGGCTAACACCTGCCAGTGACCTTCCTCCTGGAGAAACAGCCAGTCACTGTATTTGACATTAATAGGTGTAACATTCCCACACCTTGATAGGATCTGTATGAAGGAGCGCGTAACAACAAAAAGTAAGATCTTTTGAAATGACAGATTTTGACACTTTTTTATGACATATACAATGTTTGTCTTGTCTCCTTGGAAACACAAATAGATGTGATGTTTGCCCGCCTCCATCCTTTCTTTTTTGTAGTTCTCTCCAACGCAAACATGACCAAAAACTGTTTTTCTTATTGTCGATAATAAATCAAGAGCGTAGCTGGTTACTCTGTGAGGCTGAACCTGATGTTCCGTTTACACCATCACTGAGGGGAGGTGATAATGAGTGAAGAACCCCGTGTTGATGCTGCGTGAACACCCAGCAGCCGTCTTGGTAACACTGCTGTGTACCGTTATAGATTACACTTAATATCCGCTTGCCTCAGTGCAACAGCACGAATCCCTGGATGCAGTTTATTCAGTGAGTTGGTGCTGTGGTCCCGGGTCTAGGACCCAGTGTTTTCTAGGTTTGGACTTTTGAACTTGTTTGTATGCTGTGTCTGGGATCGTGTTCTAAAGTTTGATTTCCTGTTTGGTATTTTGATACATCTAAGTTTTAATTATTCACGTTCTGTTCTGGGTTCATTTATCTTTAATTCCATGTCCAGGTCCGTCTCTCTCTGCATTATCGTGTTTCCTCAGCGTGCCTCTGGTTCTGTGTCTACTCTGCATTTCTGTCTGTCATGTTTAGTCATTTCCTGTTTTTACTTTGTCAGCTTTAGTTTTGTCTGCTGGTATTTTGCTTCCTTTGTCCTGTTGGATTCAGTTCAGCTGTGATTCCCTGGTGTGTCCCTTCTCCCTGATTTCTTGGTGTTTATATTGTCTCTGTTTTCTTCAGTTCTCGTCCACGGCTTCCTGCCCGCCGTGCGCTCTCCCGTCTCTCTGTGTTCCTGTTTGACTGAGTTTCTTAGTTTGATCTGCCGGCTCCCATCCACCTCTCTCAGTCCGGTGTTTTCCAGCGATAAAGCTGATGCTTAAGTTCAGTCCTGCACCGGGGTCCTAAACCTGCCTGCCACAGCTGATACATGACAGCTGGTGTCATCAGTCCCAATGCTGCTCCCCCAGCAGACCACCAAAATTGCCAGAACACATAAGTTCAAACCACAAAGTTGATCCTTCTTATGAGCACCCCTGTATGAAACAGGAAATCCAGCTAGTGGGAGTTGCTGAGATGGCTTATTACAGGCAGGGACTGAATGTGGGAGATCCATGTTTACTTGCTTTTGCTGTTACTTCCAAATTTTTTTTTTTTTTTTGGTAATTTCATCTTCCCTATTTGTTACTGAGATGTGTTTACAGGTGAGAACCTGAATGTTAGGGTACTGATAATACAGAAATACTACATGAACATAAAGCAAGCACTGTTCTCACACTCAGAGCTAAATACTCATGTCAGCATGCTAATATTCCAATTCTATGAAGGTTTAATGTTAACCATGTTTGCCACCACTGATGACTGGCTGACTGAGGGAAAAAAAGCTACTTTACAGGGTACTTTCAAACTTCAACCTGCTGATATCTCCACGGGAAAGCCAGAAGAAACAAGGATCTTCAGATCAAACTGTGTGGAAACAGAGAGACCAAAGTGGTGAGTGACTAGCATGAGGCTATCCAGCCTTTATCCAGGTGTTTAGTTGTAGTTTTAAACTTGCTGCCTTTGTTTATCTGTTAAACGGCCTCTCACGCAGCGCTGTAGCAGATGATGGAGAGGAAGTAAGAGGCTGCCAGATTTGGTCCTCATGCTGCTAGCTGGATATCTGCAGAGTGCCTCTTCAGGCTTTACCTCTGCTCCTTTTCATACTCCTGAATGGTCCATTTAGAAAAGCGCTGATGCTCAGGTACTCCAGTATCCATCAAAGATCTTCAAGCAGTCTGAAATTCCTTCGCCCCACTCCGGCCAACATGCGCAGGTTACAGCTGAATGGTCGTTTAATCAGCTGAATGAATTACATTTATTTTGAAAAGCTGAGCTAGTCTGAAAGCGTGATTGGAGCATGAAAAATAATGTAACCACTGTGCTGCTGTTTCAAGTCTTTCCTAATTGTAAGATTTTGTATTTGGGAGAATAAAATAAAGACTTCACGAAAAAACTGTTTCTCTTACAACACACTACAAAAAAAAGAGACATTTATGAGCACCCACTGAAACATTTAGATGGAGTTGAAAAGCTAATCATGCAAAAAAGTAGGGAAAAAAATGTTATCTAGGTGCTGAATAACTGTCGCTGATGCTGCGGATAATTCTGTGAACATGTGCTGGCAGTAAACAGCAGGACTCTTTGAGGTTAACATGACACACTGCTGTTGAATGTTCAACCAAATGAACTTAATCCTCTCAAGCATTCAGAACATGCAGTGCAGCCAGGGGTGGACGTGGATGACAGCTTCGAGGTCACTTTACAGTCTCGTGGTAAAGGTAAGGTATGGGGATCTGAACCCTGAACAGCACAAAGAAGCACTTTTTTTTTTTTTTTTTTAAATCATCATCGAGTGTGCCTGAGGTTGGATTTACCTCATTTTAAAATCTCCTCAGGATTAGATCTCTTTTTTTTTCTATTATGTCCTGATATGTAAAACTTCAGACCTGGCAGAGGATATACTTTGATTTTCCATGACTTCCATGAAGCCTCATCAGTTTCTTCCCCAACGTCTATCATCTGTAGCCCGTTAAGAAAAGTTATCTGTTCATGAGGTACCATGGTCATTTATATTTATAGTGCCTGTTTACTGTTGTAATCTTGCCTCTAAAAGTTAGGAGTTTATTCTGTTCCCTCTTTCAATTTACTACATCTGCTTTTTTAAAACGGTGGTTCCTCGTGGCTTTCTGTGTTTCCCTTTATATTCTGCCCTTCTTATTGTACTGACTAATTTCACCAGTGCCGTGTTATCCGTCTCCCTGATGTGTATAAAGTCTGTGAGTTCCTCCTTCTCTGTTTACTTGGATTTAACGGCTTTTATATTGTGTTAATATTTTTGTACTCGCCTGCCTCAGCATAGAGAGCTTTTAGGCTTTTTTTCATTCTAAGTAATTAAAACATTTTTATTCATCTGCATCTCCACGTTGGTATTTTCTCTACTTTTGGGTTCCCTTTATAAACTTTATACTTTATTAACTGCCAGCCTGAGGTGCTTCATTTATCATGAAAAATACTGTATTTGAACACATGTCAGCAGTCATTCCCTAACAATGTGTAATTTCTATAAGAATGGTTGGCACTTAAAGTTGACAGCATTAAAGATTCAAACATACATTTGTACACGATTGTAGTGTTGCACAATTAGGACCTTGTGGAAAAAAAGTTATTGGTAGTTTTTTCAGTCTCCTTTATTAAGACAAACACGAGGAGTGTGAGGGCAGGCCGCAGTATACACTTCATACTGTCTCTGAGAACTCCCTTCTATCTAAGTGTTCCTTGAAAATGTCCTGAAATTACCGCTGGTCTTATCTATGACCCTGTAAGTCTAAACAATCCGAAACATTTTGTCTCTCTGGCAAAGACACAACATCCCCAGATGTCCTCACACTCTCGAAACATGATGGTACAATCATGAAATTGGGGCCTAAAACATACTGAAATTAAGCATACGGCTTAAATGTAAGTAAATATAAGCAACAATGTCCACTGGGGGGTTTAAATACCTGGATCTCTCCACCTTTTGGTTTGAGAACTGAAAAAGCCTTTTGGATGAGAGGTGAAACAAAAAGTCCAGTCGGTTCGGAGCGCGTATCGAAGCTTCAGTGTCGCACCGCCATCACTAACATTTCATCTCTTAGTTTGTATATTCTGGCTCCTGACCAGCCCAGTGTGTATTGTGTTTTCTCTGAGTTTACCAGCAGAATAAAGCTGAGTGTTTGAGTTTAATTCTGTCCCGTGAGTCCTGCACTGGGGTCCTGTCCTGCCTGACACACAGCGGTTCGTCACAATCGGGACCCTCCTGACTTTTCAAACTGTATAAAGTTGCATCCTTAGACTGCCGAAAAACAAAAGTGGAAAAACAATCATTCAGTTGTGCAATGTTGTGAACTTGCTTGCCACATGACAATGCAGTTTACAACGTTGCACAATATGTGATCACAAACAGACAAGACTAATGTGTCCCCACCGTGCTCTAAACTGTTGACCTCATTTACTGTAATATATCAGCTGCAACCACTTGTTGACAGCCAGCTTATCATAGAAAAACTTATGTATCATTTAATTAAAAAAAAAATCAGATTTTTGCCCTGAATAGTTATATTAGTAGAACATAATGGAGTCAGTGTCTCTTGTAATTACTGTGCCAACCTACATGACGGACTTGTTTTGCTACTTCATCTCTTTGTTTTTGTTCCAGCCATTTTTGCCACACCTCTTTCCCATCAGCTAATTACCCGCTGACGCTTCCCTTTGATCACTGCCAGTTTTCGGCATCTTTTTGTTACCTTGTGATTCTCTGGTGAATGATCTCAAGCCAGTTTTTTTTTTTTTGCTGGTTGGAGTTGCTGAACTGTTCTTGCACTTTGCCTCTTGCCTGCCCCTTTTGCCAAGTTTGTGCGAGTTACGAACTTTTATCCCGCTTCTGAGTCTGTTTGCTTCAGCAATTATGCTCGCCTCTTAGGGAAAGGAAGCATGTTTGTTTAAGGTGGACTTCTTGCAAGTTTTTTGGGTGGGAAAGCGGCAGAAACCAGCTGTTTTCAAAAATCATTACTTTCACCTCACACCTTTTTAAAATGTAAGAAGTGTAAGCACACAGTGATTTTGCAGCCTATTAGACTGTGTTGAGCTGACCACCGTTTGAATAATTAAAAGCTTCATTTAAACTGATAGCACAGTAACGTTGGTTTGGTTACAGCAGTGCAAAGTAACAATAATTAAACAGGTCTTACCTTTATAACTATAACTCCTGAAATGTGTGGTAGGAGAACGCTTGAGTGGTGTCCACATGGGCAGGAGTACATGGCTGGTGAAATACAATTTATTACTTTTTTCCTGTATTTTTTACGTTCCTTATAGAACCTACTTCACTTCTACTTAGATGGTTTAATTCAGCTAAACTCAAATTTTTTGAATTCAGCTGACTGATTTCAGGCTCCACTTAGTCTTTTTACTACGCAACCAATATTGATTCACGGAATATGAAGCACCCCATCCCATTTTTTTGCACTGTTATGGTGATTAAAGAAGCAGTATTTCTTAACATAGCTCTATAAAAACCCAGTACTAATTGAAATATATTACATGCAATCTGTGATTGCCACAATGGTTTTTGATACTGGGAGTACACTTGAAAAGCAAGACTCTAAAACACACAGAAGAATAAACTTTCCTTAAATATACTTTCCTTGAATATTCTAGCTGTTTGACATGTTGTCGTCCTTCCCCTGGTTGACCAGCATAGTTAATGTAACCAAGACAAGATGACATTTCCAGTATTTTTAAATAGTTTATTTGCATATATGTGGTTCGTTATAGTTTACTGCCGTTTGTGTATTTACTGAATGTTGTACTGTGTGGATGTGTTGCTGTTGCTTGATATGAATTGCCTTTTGATGACTAAAGTATATGGTATTATTAAAAAATTGGAATAAATGAAGGGTTTGCAATGAAGTGGCATTTGTGCAGTTACCTTTACTTTCACAGTTACTTTTAATAAACAAATGTACATTAAATTATTTAAAACACAATTTTATTTGGGTTTCGCAGGAATTTCACTAGAACAGCACATCGAATGTTTGTTTTTTTGTGCAGCATTTTGCAGTTGTCATGATAGATGAATATACATCTGATGTCTGTGCACATGCATGACGCACTGAGTACTTTACTGAGGAGTTTTAAGCATTAATACACAATCTCTGTTCTCTCCACATTCTGCCACAGCTGCTGATAAAGGGCGTGAGAGGAAACCCGATAGAGCAGCGGCTGCAGTACAACAAACAGTCTGTATCCACACAACAGAGGAACACTCACAGGTGTGAGCTCTGATTTTCACTTCCCTGTCTAAACACACACACACTGAAATATCCATAGATAGCAGAGTACACACACATGCGCACACACACTGGGCGTAACACTGCAATCAAACACTCACTTGTGTTTGTCTTTCTCTATTGTTTCTGAAGTTTAAAGGAGCTCGGAGGAAGAAGATGTAAAGCGCAGGTGCAGACCGAATGCATGCTTAACCTGCTGTTTACTGGATTCTTACAGAAAATTCAGGAATGTAGATGAAATAGAAAATTCTATAAAATTCTGAAGCCCATGGTGACGCTATGGTAGAACAAAGAAGTGCAAAAATCTGATTAAGAGGCCTGAAAAAGGCTAGCAAATACAACGAGCAGATGGTGAAAGAGGCTAAATTAACAGTTTGCACAAAATGAGAGGAGAAAGTTTTAATTTGTACATAAAGAAAGGAAGAAGGAAATAAGCAGAGGAGAACATGTGTGTCATCTATCGCTTTAAAATTGCAACAGCTAAAAATTATTGAAGGATGAAGGACTCCTATGAACTACCACCTAACGCCACAGGAAGTTTTCCCTCTCTGGAACTACAGTTCAGGCCTCAGAGAGCTGATAATGCGGTGAATACAATCAGAAATGTTGTGACAGGATACAACAGTCTGTATCCAAACTGAGAACCCACTTGTCATGACATCAATTGCACTTAAATATCTAATTGGATTAGAATTTCCCATAAACAATTACAGAGTTACGAATAACACAACACACAACACAGATACGTAGCACAACCAGAAATGGATGTAATTCAGTAGGAAAAGGATCAACATGAGATATAAAATTACAGCAAAAAAAAGCAAAATGATTCCAAAATAGTTCAAAGCAACCACGACTGGTGCAACCAACTAAAGAGCTGTGCAAAAGGGGTACGACCCACTGACTGAGTGATCAGAGTACATCCCACATGGGTGCAAACTGAGTTCCCAGTTTGTGGATCTTTACTGCAGTCCTGCTTTCTTTCCCCAAAATTTCCTGTCTGTGCTCACTGCACCTGCACATCACCTGTGATAAACATTTAAAAATACCTCAAAGATTCTAAATAACCAAAAGATTCAAACGAACCATAAATAGTCTAATTTTTTAAATCAAGGGTTCAGCTGAAGGACAGCAGAGGCAGAAATGCTGTAAAAAAAAAAATCAAGCTTTTAACACTAAGCTGATTTAAAGCTTACAAAAAAAAAGGAGGAAAACAAAAACAAGGAAAGTCCTGAAGGTTTGTTCAGCCAGTCCAGACAAAAGAAGCATAAGGACGAGGTGCACAGATGGAATACACAGACAATTACAAACATGGGAAAACAGACAAAGGAAGACCAGCTGCCAAAATAAACCAAGAAATAACAATTAAGACAAATAAGAGTTCATGCAGACTGCACAGAAGACGAGAGGGAAACAAACAAAAAAAAATCACAATAAACATGATTTATTTCCCACTGCAAAAAGAACCACGAGTACTAATCTACAAAGTGAGACAAAAACTACTCAGAGGCACAAAACATGTTATAGAGTTTATGATCTTTTTGTGTCTCTTACTCCTGCACGGGGGGGGGGGGGGGGGGGGAGGCACCGGCACCGGT
>JAVDPK010001863.1:147276-166736 GCA_034780415.1 Cichlasoma orientale
TCGACGTGAAATTTAAAAAGTCGCGAGATTTCCTAGAATCGACTAGTCGACGAGTCGACTAGTTCGTGCAACCCCTACTTCACGCCCAGGTAACCAACAGCAACAGAACCTTTCCCCTAAATTCATAAACACCTCTGCAAATTTCCAGATTTCTTAATGCATTAGTGAAACAGAAATAGACCAGAAACTGAAATTGGTGGTAGAAACACACACACACACACAGACACATACACATTCATGCAAGTGTTTGTTTTCTATGCCTAAGCACTTTTTAACCTGACATTCACACAATCACACTCCGATAGACGCATGGGGGGCAGCTCGGGGTTCAGTATCTTGCCCAAGGATACTTCGACATGCAGGATGGAGGAGCCAGGGATCGGACCACCGACCTTCCGATTAGTAGACACCTCCCTCTACCGCCTGAGCCACAGTCGCCTTTAAAGGCACGTAGAAGACAGAATGTGCAGCACATTTCAAGCTTGGCCCCCCGCTCAGGCAGCATCGAGAGATTATTGCTGACCTGTCTGCAGAAATAAAGAAAAGGCAGGAAATTAAAATGACAAAAATGAAAAATGCTAATAATAGAAAACAATAATGGGATTCTCCCAGCGCTCCCATTCAAACAGATTACCTTCCAGCTTAGTGACATATTCAACACCAAAGCAATATACAAAAGGCTGAATATAACCATACTGTACACAGAAATGTCATAGAAGACGTGCGGTGAGTATAGAAGGAGTGAAAAATGTGACCTTGCCTATGTATTCCAACACGAAACAAGACAACTCTAATTCCTCGTTAAGCCCACGGAGAAACACTTTTCCTGGGTGAAATCTCATCTCATCCGTACGACGCTTCCAAACCGCGCCAAATCCAACCGGCTGTGTTCTTACAGCTAACTTTACAATGATTATAAGTTCATGTGGCTGCTTTTGCTTTGGGTGCAAAGACAAATGCATTTTTTATATGCTTGAAAAAGCCGCAGAGTAATATCAATGTAATTTCATCATCAAAAGCACAGTTGATGATTTTGGTACAGCTTGCTTTCATGTTTGATGTGTTAATCTCACCCAAATCCACTTCCTCAAAATGAAACAACACTCGCCAAATATACTGGATTCAATTATTATTATTAAAGCATCTTATAACTGTTTGCTAAATCACTTTGGCCAGTGTTGCCAGTGTGGTCAGCAGATATCTTGGTCAAGACCTCCTGTCACTTCCATCCATCTATTTACTTAGATGCTTATCCAATTCAAGACCACAGGGAGATGGAACTTCTCAGGGCAAGAGGTGGGGTACACCCTGGGCAGGTGGTCAGTCCATTACATGACTAACATTATCCATACCTTTATATGCATCTTTATATGAAGATATCTGTTATTAGCGATGACTATAAAGAACACGTCATTTTACGTGTACCTTTGTTTTTGTTATGCTGAGTGTGTACATTTATCTGCTAGGCCTTAAAGAGAGCCTCATGCTAGGTGCACTACTTGTTGCTGGTACTCTGGCTTCCTCACAAAGTCCAAAGGTATGCAGTTTAGGTTAAATGATTCTAAATTGGGTGTAGGTGTGAACGTGACAGTGTGGGGTTGTGTGTCTCTGTGTTAGCCCTGTGACAGACTGATGGCCTGTCCAGGATGTACTCCAATATTAGCCCTGTGTTAGCCGGGACAGCCTTGCATGCTCAGTGTTCTTAGACTGTGAAATTACCATTGGTAATGGTGGGTGCTCTGCACCTTCAGGCCAGTGGCCACTCTTTCAATGTGTGGACATCCTGGGCAGGGAGGAATGCTGGTTTGAGGGGGGAGTCAAGCAGGACATTTATGTAAAAAGGGAATGAATATCTCTGAACTGAGCAGGGGCCTAAGACTTACATGTTTCACCGTCTCACAATGCTGAGATTGCAGCCATTCACCAATTCTCTGCGAATAGCACCTGTGGCCATTAATTAATGGTCATGACAACTTTGCACATCAATGATTGCTAGTTTCTGTCATTAGGCAACTGCTCTCTTTATAAGGCTGCGGACTCTGAATAATTTGGATAAGTGATGAAACTGCCCCAAAAATGTAGTGTTCAGATGAACTCAATAAAACTTCTGAGATTAGCTGGAACAGGCTCCAGCCCTCAAAACTGTAGGATGGATAAACATTTACGAAAATCAGAAGAGGGACGATTGGTTCACAGAGAAAACCCCAACAATCGGAGCCCCATTGAAGTGAGTACTCGGCAAGAGTGGGAAGGAAGATCTCCCATTTAACAGGAAGAGATCCCCCGGCAGCACCGTGATCAGGGAGAGGGATTCGTCTGCCGTGAATGGTTGGGGGTTAAGGAGAAAGAGAAGAGAAAAAGGAGCACATGGCGAGACCATGAAGAGCAAACAGGAGAGAGTAGATTAAAAAGGTAATGACATGCAATAAATCAGTCTCAGGACTTTTAGAATCAGTATCATCATCCACCCCTTCTGTATTCAGCCCAGCAAAATGAGACTGAGTCGAGATAATGACAAACAGACAACAAAAAAGATAAAAAAGCTACAGATGAGGGTGGCAATAGAAAGTTGTGCGTGATGTTTCTATCTCTTTAAGAACAGGATTGTGCTATTGAGCAGTGAAGGAGGGGGGGTTGTGGCTGCATTGGAACAGTCCTCTCTAATGAGCAGATTTTCTGAGAGAGAGAGAGAGAGAGCTACAGAGATCCAGCCGTAGGAGGAGAAGAGATTGTAAGACCAAGACAGCAGGCAGGCTGTGCGTCAGCCGGCACTCCATAGGGAAACATGGAGATGAGCAGGGGATGCTGAAGAGGACAGAGCACACCTTAACAGGATCATATAGATGGATGATATTTCATCAAACAGGCAATCTGAAGGCAGCCCACGCAGAGGATAAACCACTTATGGACGCAGTGGATTAAAGACCTACAGACAGACTGAGAGAGAGAGAGAGAGAGGGAGAGGGGGAATAGAAGAGGAGAAATTAATCAGTTCAGTTATTTATTTTCATTGTCTGTGTGTGCGCACTTTCTGTCAGAATCAGTGTGTGTGTGCCTGCATACAGTCTATGCGTGCATAAGGCAGGAGACTGCATTGCTGCTCTCCGGCACCACAGGACAGACGAAACAGGCAGCCGAGCAGATTACCTTCTGTGTTTTTTCCTATTATTTCTGTCTCTCTCCCCCTCTCTCTGTGCATGTGTGTGACCGGCTGTGCAGTAAAGCACAGTAAATGTGTGTGTGTGTGTGTGTTAAAGCTGAGAATGAAAGAAGAGAATGAAGTCTGAAGTGAGCCACAGAGTCTCACTTTAAATGTTTTTTGTCTGATCATCAACAACAGGCTTGAAGAAAAAAAAATTCTGAGGAGCAGAATCTTTTTTCCTTTTTTTCCTCCTTATTTTATTGTCTTTGTCAGATATCATGTCACAGCTACAGCCGAAGCCTCGGTGCTGATCAGGGTGGCGTCTATGCTGGAGGCTTGGAGGTTTGAAGGGCCGCCACCGGGGAAACTTCTCGGCTCTACGCCCCAGAGAGGTGGAGGCATCATCAGGTAGGAGGTGGCGGATTGAGTGGGTCTGAGCGGAAGGCAGGAGAGAGAGTAGGAGGAAGAGTTCTGCGTTTGTGTCGTAGACTGTGTGGGCAGGCTGATGGCAGGCCGGTGGAGCTGCCTGATGGTTTAAACTTCTGCTGAGAGGATAATGGCAGCTCTGGCCCTACTCTCCTCCTCTCTCACTTACATGTGCCACAGAGATACTGGGAAGTGCTAGCCAAAGCTACAAAGAGCCCACCAAGAGGATGGTGTGAACAGCAACGTGCTACCTTTCCCAACAGGCCTGGAGACCCCTGACACAGCAGTGAGGGGCCACGTTTTACTGACCACCTCACTTCTCCTTCTTCTACACCGAGCTAATAGGAAACAAAGAGTGGCCTGTCTTGATTTGTGTGGGAGTTTCCTCCCTCCCACTCCCTCTTCCACCTCCTCACCCCTGCCCTTACCAACCTCCAAACTCATCTCCATGGATTGGTTCTAGCACCAACCTGTCCTCTTTTCTCCCTTCTTTTTCTTTTTCTTTTCTTTTTCTTTTTGTCGAGGCTTCAGGGGAATTGCCAAGACCTGTTTCATGCATGTCCACTGGCGGCAGGTTCAACTTTGACGATGGGGGGTCATACTGCGGAGGGTGGGAGGAGGGCAAGGCGCATGGTCACGGGATCTGCACTGGACCCAAAGGCCAGGGCGAGTACTGCGGGTCCTGGGCCCATGGGTTTGAACTGCTGGGTGTCTACACTTGGCCCAGCGGGAACACCTACCAGGGCACCTGGGCTCAGGGCAAGCGGCATGGTGTGGGCGTTGAGAATAAAGGCCGCTGGGTGTACAAGGGCGAGTGGACAAATGGCTTTAAAGGACGCTATGGGGTGCGGGAGAGCACAGGGACAAGCGGAAAGTATGAAGGGACGTGGAACAATGGCCTGCAGGACGGATATGGAACAGAAACATACTCCGATGGAGGTAAGGACTATATACACAAGGACAGATGCATTGTGGGTGTTTTGGGAGTTGGTTTGTGTATGACAGAAGGCATGTAAATATGTGTGATCCACACAGTTCCTGTCAATGAGTGATTCT
This sequence comes from Cichlasoma orientale, assembly GCA_034780415.1. NCBI lineage: Eukaryota > Metazoa > Chordata > Actinopteri > Cichliformes > Cichlidae > Cichlasoma > Cichlasoma orientale. The sequence continues at coordinate 151,901 of JAVDPK010001863.1, forward strand.
TGACAACTGTCCTCTGTGAAAATAACTTCTTACTGGTTAACGATTGACAAGCTCATAGCAGATGTATAGTAGGAGGAGCTTTTCTAAAGGTCTTCTAGGGTCATCCTTTTTTCTCTGCCTTGTTAACACACACACACTTACTCATGCTGAGGCAAGAGGTTGCACCAGGACAGCCTTTGAAAATGAACTTGCACTCATTTTCTATCTCTGATTCCTCCTTTCTCTGTCTTTCTTCTCCTCTTCTTCATGTCCTCCCAATCCTCAACCCTCAATTCAGCTGCTTGAGGACACTGTGTATTTAGAGGCCTTCAATTCAGGCCATGCAGTCTTAAGGGATGAGTGAAAGGTTAGAAGGACAGAGGAGGACATCAGCTCCCAAGTAACAAGTCCCAAAAACAGTGTTGAACAGAGGACAGATATTAAATTTTATGCACTTACAATCTCCCAATTTCCTGAAATTTGAACTAGTTTATATAGAAGAGAAGTTTTTACCCATTTTGCACTTGACCTGACTGCAATACTTCCTTATATAGGAAGAGACAGAAGGCAGATAATTTTTTTTTACTTCCCTTAATTTGTTTGGATTGCTAGAGGAAGGTGTTATCAGAATATATTGATTGCTAATGCATGCATTCTGTTAGGCCAGCTGCACCAAAACTACTTGCAAGACTTATATTTTTTGGTGCTTTTTTTAAAAGGCTAAGCAGGCCTTTAAAATATTATTAAATCTTATTTCAGGTGTTGTAAGAATTAATTTTATCCATCAAGGCAGAAAAAAGGGCACACAAAATACATTAAATCTTTTCCCTCTGTTTTCCCCCCATGTTTCAGGACCTTGGACAGTGTATAATTTCTTATCCATGAATAGTGATGGCTTAAAATACAGGCTGCCAATCAGAAAGTAAAATAAATGTAGGCAACCAGTATTCCACTCCAGGTGCCCCCCCCCCCCCTACACACACACAGTTTAGGCCTTACAGTAATTTACCCTGCTTATTAAATCTGGCCCTAAGCATCTACAGTCATGTTAGTCACATGTTATAATAAATGCTAAAGTTAGCATGCTGACACGTTTATCATAAGGCTAATATGCAGATTCTAGGCAGGTTTAATGTTTATACTGTAATGCTTAACATGCTATCATTTGCTGATTAGCACTAAACACAGTGGGGTGCGGCTTATCTCCCCAGTTTGGCTGGAATTCGGTCATGAATAACTGTACTAAGATACATTTTAACTGCAATTTTGATCCAAGGAATGAAAGTTATCACAGTTCATCTGTGGAGACCAGGAATAACTGCACATAATTTGGTGTTATTCCATCCAACAGTTGTTAAAATATTTAATTTTACACCAACATGATGAACAGATATTCTTAAGCGCCACTAGCGTGACCACAAATGCGGCCAAAATAAGCACAATATTTGTGCTGAACACCTAAAAAAAAGTCCATTAATTTGATAGGACTGCCACATGAGATGTTGGCCGCTTAAATGCATGAAATTTGTCTGTGATTGTGTTTAATTTTTATCATTTGACTGTTAAAAAGCAAAACATGTAATTATGCATTTCATTATTCAATTTGAAGCACCTTTCATTTGTAGAGTTTTCCAAATCAGCATCACAATTGCCTTGAAATTGAAATCAGTTGCACTTTGAGTCTCTTAGACTTGTACTTAGTTCAGTTTCTGTTGGCGAGACACGCTCCGCATGCCTCGAAACTGAAACACACATGCGGATACACTACATTGCATGCATGTGCAAAAACTGCACAGCCATGAAATCTGGTGGTATGTGTGTAAGTATAGAGCTGACAGTAGCATACGTGCTGCTAAAGCCTTGTTACATAACTCTACAACTACCAGGCCGTATTACGCTGCTATTCACCACGCGCAAGCACACACACACAGTCCCGAGCAGCCCGATAAAATCCGCAGACCAGACTGGTTTCAGGTGTTGATTCAGTGCAAAGGAGGATAAGTCGGCTTGATAGATGACCAGACAGATGGAAGAGATGGACGGACTGACAGAGGGAGGCATAGATGAATCAACAGATGTACAGATTAATGGATCACTCATATGATGAACAGATAATTGAGAGATGGCTCACTCAGTGGATAGATGATTATCATGATTGTTATGAGAGATACTCTCTAATCAGGAGTCGGGTGAGATCATTACAGAAAGAAAGAGAAAGACAAAAATGGGCCTCTCGGAGAGGGATACGTTGGAGAGTAACTGTAGCATTTGAACCCACATACAGTAAATGCAGCAGAGATTGGCCTAGTTACGAGTGTTTATCTAGCTCCGACAGTACACAGTGTCCTTATTATAACAGCATGCATCTGTCCTTTTTATAGATCTATGATGTCATAAAACTATTTGTTGATCTGATATGTTTTAATAGAGAAAGTAACTGATGATGATTAAGAAACAGAAATAAAAATCAGAAAACGATAAATAGTTAAATAACCAAAGAAGGAACGCCAACATAAATCTTTCCTTGCGGCGGCCGACTGTTTTCCTGACTTAAGTTGTGACTAATCAAGCTATACAAGCTATGTAGCATTTACAATCATGCATCAGTGGCTCCACGGTGTAGTGATTAAAACTGGGAGGAGACATAAACCCACCCTCAGACGATCGCAAGCTAGTGTGCTCCTAGTGCTGGTCCCAAATATCTGGGCTTATATTTGATGGGTGTCTTATTTATTATTTATTTGTTTTCCTTAGCTAGTTGCCAATTTGGCTGCCGTTAGTTTTGGGTTGGTATCATGAGTCTGCACAATGTAACATGGCCCAATTCATGCTGCAGCTTATTGAAGCAATAACTCCTCTGTGTGCTCAAACCCCACAACATGGGCCAGCTTTTGCTCCCTGTATGCATTAATGAGCCACTGGTGCCCATCACACTGTCGCTGGTTTAAGGTTGTTCTTTCTTGGACCCTTTATTCTTCATTCTTGGAACAAAGGAAAAACATTTTTTTTTAATTGACATCTGGTACAAACTGCAGAGAAAAGAAATCCAAAGAAAGTGTACACATTCAAGGTATTTTCTCAGCAGATGAAAGATACAATAGAGGCTATTCAGAGGACATGAGAGCAATGTCACCAGAAGCTAAAGAGTGCAAATAGTATCCATTGTAGAAGCTGAATGAATCTGTTAATTATTTTTTCTCCTTTCATTCAAGCGGTAATCAAAGGCTACGTGCTGAACTGTCACAGGCCCAATCAGTGTCATGTACAGGGAGAACAGTCCAAAAATTGTAGATGATGGCAGCAGGATGGAGGTTCTCTATGCCATGTACAGTTCTTTAGTGTGCTTGGATAGTGGTGACATGAAACCAAAACGAACTTAATCAAGGCAAGTTGGCGACACGTTGGCATGGAAGATACGCCAACTTGTCTCGCTAACTACTGGCCGAGTGGTAGTAAAACTCGAAAAAGTGCGGCAAAAATTGGAAACAGAGAATATTTGCCTTCAAAGTAAAAGTTGTGCCTCAGTACTCCAATCAGCATGTTGCAAGAGGCGCAACTTTTACTTTGAGGGTGAATGATATCTGTTTCCGGTTAGTGTTGCACTTTCGCAGTTTCACTAAGGCTCAGAGAGTAGCTGGCGAGTGTTTGTAGACATGCCAGAGTGCTCCCAGCAAACCACTGGCAATGACGGCAATCAGCGAGCAACCAAAGGAGGTTTTTGCCAACCGGTAGCAGGTTAATGTCACATGGTTAGACGTCATGTGACTGCAAAATTTCAATACAGTGTAACAAATTTTATTTTGGAGTTTTAAAAAACAGTGCTAAGTTGGTACCATCTCAGAAAACCTGTGACTTAAATCTCAGTCCTTTTGGCGTTAATGCATCTTTCTGAATGGTAAATAAAGCATGGGCATGAGCATAAATCGTGTCACCTCTAATTGTTATTGCTTATTAAAACAGCTCGATTGTGATGTTAAATATCTACCTAGATGCTGAAAAAATACATTTTCCACCAGGGGTTTAATGATATGGTCCAAATACAGTTCGCCTTCACAGTAAAGCCTAGCTTCCAAACTCAGAGCTCTGTCATGTCCAGAGCAATATCAGCCAGGAGCCAGAGCATTCAAAGATGCTCTGCTGCCTACATACTTTTGAAACATGCTGTGCAATTTGAGTCAGCTACATTTCCCCTCCAACTCCACCTGATGCCAAATTTCTAGGAAACACTCCTCCTCCGTCTTCGTTTAGCTTTCTTCTCGTTACTCTCCCACTTCTGCCAGCATCCCTCTCGCCTCTCCTCCCACCTCTCCGCTCCCTCCCTCACTTTGCTGCATTTCCACGGAGCCGCGCTTGTACAGTAGGGTTTCCATAGCAATGCTCACTGACATGCAGCAGGTCACCGTGTCACGAGGGACTCGATGCTCCTCGCTGCTATTGGCCGCCCAGCCGGCTCTACCGAGCCACGATTGGCTGGTTTGGCCTTCCGGGCTAATGTTGTTTACTGAGATGAAGAGCTAAGCTGACTGATTACCAACCACATACAGGGAGGAAGAGAGAGGGAGTGAAGTAGAAAAATAAAAAGGGAGCAGCAGACAGATTCAGTAATCACTTTAGTGAGAGTCAAAGTCACAAAGACAGATTACGGCTGTCACTGTGTACAACAGTGCTAACTGCTAGAGATTAAAGCAGTGGTGGCTAATGTGTTATTGTCAGAGATGCACAAATTGACTTAAAAATTCCCTGTTCCAACCTATGTGAAGAATAAATGTTAAAAAGAGAAGAAAAAGTGGGAGAGAGCTCATATCACGGTAGATGCTCAATCGCAGAAGCTCACAAGCATCCCCGAGCCTCCCTCTTGTCCTCCAGCTGTTGGCAAATATGCTAAAACTGAATTATAATTGTTCTAAATTAGCATACCCTGCTAGCCTGCTAAAAGCCGCTATCACTGCTGTAATTATTCTCGCTTTGGCCATGTTATGTAAGCATAATAAATCCATATAATAAATAATAAATCCACTTCTCTTGTTTAAACTCACCCAGCAACGATAGGTGGGCCAAATGAAATCAAAAACCTGCTTCCTTTGGCTCGCTGATTAGTGAGACATGAGTTTTGGAAGAAAAATAACAAGTGCTTTGTAAAAGACTATATTTGAGAGAATATATTTGCAGCTCATGTGGGAGGAAGCTCTTCGGCCAGAAGTGCCACTCTGCTTTCTATCACCCAGTCCGCCACGTAGTTAGTTCATGCCCCATAGCAAGGCATGTAACCAGGATATAATAGACTTATTAAACAGAATTATCTTAGACATGGCCAAGATAATGCTCGAGGTCTCAGACAACCCTAACAGGCTTACAAACATGAGCATAGCTGAAATGTCCTGAGCCTTATCTTAATCCCTATCAGCTTCAGGACTGCTGTTTGCAGGAAAACCTTCACTTCTCGCCTTTGTGTGGAAGAGGCAAAAGGAAAAGCAATTCATAACAGGTCTTAAATTGTACTTTGGATGCTGTGACCATCCCAAAGATACAAGTCACCAAAAGGAACCTCAAATTCAAACAGCCCTATCTCTGCCGTTGATTCTAGTTGGTCAGTCAGCTATTGATTTATGTCCCTTCTTATTTTGTCCTCTTTTTGGGGAGTAAAAAATAAACATTTGGAGAGCTGAAAAGTCCAAACCAGGAGATTAGAGGGTTAGTGGTGACATATATAATCTTCAGGAGTTTGTTTTTTCATCCTGTGTGTTACTATATTTTGTGCAAGTGTGAGCTTTAAACTGTTGAGTTTTGTCTCCAGCTGTTGTATAGTACCGTCATCATTTCCTATTATTTTTTTTACACCGTTATAATATTTGCCTTCATTTTTATTTAGCTTCATTTTTGCTCACTCTTTGGTTAGTTTTAGGTACTAAAAGTACTTTGCTAGGTTTGGAAAAATGATAATTTTTTGGGTTTAAGTAGACCCACAAATCACAAAGCTCAATCTTCCATCTGGCAAAGTTGTTAGAGTGACAGACCCTGTGCATACAACACAAACATGTCGGTATGTCACAGTTTTATAGCCTTTATTGTGTTAGTACCACATTTATGTCTGAGGGCAAATGCAAAGTTAGGTCCAGAGTTTTTTGGATAATGAAATTTCTTTTTATAGCACCACAGTGGATTTTAAATAAAATAGAAGTGAGTGAATTTCATATTTTCAGCTTTAATTGGTTTAAAGAGTTTCATTTAATTTCAACCTTAATTTTATGCATAGTCCCCTATTTTCAGAAGTTCAAAAGTAACTGGACAAACTAGCATAATTTAAAATTATGTTGTGCGGGTCTTGAAGCCGTGGACATCAAGCGAAGGCTGAGTTTTCTCCCTTGAGATGCTCTGTCAGGCCTTCAGTTGCTGTTTGTTTGTGGGGCTCTCCTTTGCTTTCAGTTTTGTCTTCAGTAACTGAAGAGCATGCTCTGTTGGGCTGAGATTAGGTGACTGACTTGGCCGTTGAGGAACTCTTAGGTTGCTTTTGCAGTTTGCTTTGGGTCATCACCCGTTTGCACTGTGAAGTGCTGTCTGATCAGTTTTGCAGCATTTGGCCGAATCTGAGCAGAGAGTATAGCCATGAACTCTTCACAGTTCATCGCGCTACTTCTTTCAGCGGCCACCATCATCAATAAAAAACTAATGACCCACTTCCACTGGCAGCCATACATGCACAATCCTTCCACCATGATTGACAGATAATGTGGTATGCGTCCCATCATGAGTTGTTTCTATCCTTCTCCATACTTTTTCCTCTTCCGTGCTGGGTCTTTTTAATGTTTTCTGGTAACGTCTAATCCAGCCTTCTCGTTAAGTGTAAACAGTGGTTTGCATCTTGTTTTAAGCCCTCTGTATTCACATTCATTAAGGTGTCTCTTGATTGAAGACCTTGACAATGATAGGCCTACCTCTTCAAGAGTGTTCTGTACTTGGTTAGATATGTTTTTCTTAACCATGGAAATAATTCTGTCATCAGGCACTTTAGTTGTCTTCTGTGGTCTTTCAGGTGTTGCTGAGTGGGCTGGTACTGTCTTTCTGATAGTCTTATTTGGGATTTTTGGTCTCTGGCAGACTGATCCCCGGCTATTGAGACTACCAGGAGGAGGCCCTGGGGCAGACCCAGGACACGCTGGAGAGATTATATCTCTCGGCTGGCCCGGGAACGTCTTGGGGTCCCCCTAGATGAGCTGGAGGAGGTGGCTGGGGAGAGGGAGGTCTGGGCTTCTCTGCTTAGGCTGCTGCCCCCCTTGACTTGAACCCAGATAAGCGGAAGAAAATGGATGGATGGAGGGTTTTTCAGTTCCAGTGAAAAGCTACCAAATGCAAGTTCAAAACTTGAAATCAGATCTTTTATCTACCCAGCTGTAGCTATTACAGGAAAAGCTCTCACCACTTTAGTACAGGGTGACAATTTAGGTTCAAATTCCAAATTGTTGCTAGCAAGAACAGAAAACTCTTTGGACATGTGTTTGAGTTGCCTTTCAGTTGCCGATGAAAACCTTAAACCGCGCGGCAGAAAGCTGTAGTCCATTCTTGCTCAGTGGTAATACAGTATGTCGGTTAGTACGGGATCTATTCTTTGGGAAACCCAGTGGAGCTGAATGATGACTAATTCCTTTATTCTGTGCAAGATGATCCTGTTAAGCACTTTGCCTGGTATGGATAGGATTGTAATCCCACGGTAGCATGCACAGTTGATGAGGTCACCTCACCCCTTTGCTATATTGGCGTAAAAGAAAAAGCGTCTTCACCATGTTGCTGGTGGGTCTCGATCCCTTTCCAGATTTCTTCTTTGATTTATTTATGACCTTTGCTGCTTATCCCCTCCAGTATTTCTTGTTTCACTGCTCTTTTGGGCTCCTTTTTTCTTGTCTGGTATTTTTAAGAGCTCTGCTTTTCTTTTGTTCATGCTCTTTTTCACTGAGCTGTTGACATCAATGTATTACTAATATATATACTAAATTTTTTTAAATGAGAAATCAAGACATCTGTTTGCGCTTAAGGACGCACAAGGGCATTTGTTTGATTATAAGTTCCAACCCATTCATAGTTGGACACACTATTGCTGTGACATGACATAAGTGTGGACACTTTTAGATGTGCAGGTCATCAGCATGCCATCGTGTTGTCATCTGTCTTTTTCATGAAATTTTTGAGCAGATAAATAATCCTCAAATGGCAATCTGAAAGCCTCAGACCGAAAAAAAGGGGCCCGAGCAAAATCTCTTAAACGGATAATGGTCCCGCACAGTGATTTACGCAGGGAGAGGTTTAGCTTTGAACAGACTTTCCTTGCTTTCAGTGTTCAGTGATTTGACCGTAGTTTAGAGTGTTTGTCTGCATGCCTTCGCAGCCTGACTGTTTATCCTGCCCGTCTCTTTGGCTTATTGCCTGTCAGTTTTCTTGTCTACCTGTGTTTAGTCACCATCTGACTGTCCTTCTGCATGTGTAGTTGCTGATGTGTCTGTGCACCAGATCCTCAGAGCTCTCTCTCTTTGTCTCTTCAGCAGTTTTTTTCACCACAGTTTGCTTAATTTCACATCAAATAATATACAATATGAACTGATAGTTATTTAAACGAGTGCACAAGATTTAAATTGTTTCCTTAAGATTATTTTTTAAGTGAAAAACACCAATAAAAGTTGGAAAGAATCTACTTTCCCCTTTTTTGATTTCCCATAAAGGAGGTTTCCTTGTTATTTTACTTTTCCTTTTTTCTTTTTTAGGGTCATTACTATTATGCGCCTTCTCTAAAACCAAAACAATCCATCTGCAGGCTTTGGCTTATGTAATGGGTGAAGTTTGATGTTTGCAGTGAGGATTAATGGTGCCGACTAAATCATGAAAACTCTAAATATCTATCTTGGAAGTCTGCCCCACACTGTTGTTGAAGCGTTACTAACTGGGCAGATGGAGTCTGGCCTAGAAGCACTTGGGGTGGGGTAGTGCTACATGAACAACAACTGCCTGGGCTGGAAAAAAAATAGCTGACGCTAAAATGCTGAAAACTGCAGTTCATCCAGTGGCCACTTGAGGCTTACTCTAAAAGTGAGTCAATCCGCATAAAGTTGGACATTTCCACATTAGAATGTGGAAATGTCCAACTTTACAGCAGAAAAAAATATGTCAACAGACTGGCACAGAAAACAATTTGTCTCCACATTGAATTTCCCTCTTCATGATAACTGTAAGGGAGTGAACTGTTACATTACTGACCCATTTAAATTCCAATAAGGCTTATTGTTATGCATTATTAGGGGAATGTCCAGCACAGGTAGGCGTAGAAACTGTCTGCTAGGCTTCAGTTAGCTAGGGAAAAACCTAGCGACCTGTTGGCCTGTTGGCTGTCGCAAAGACGTTGCTGCACCAAAAACCTCCTTCTGATTGCCCTGGATGCGAAACTTGAAAAAGTGCAAAGCAAGTGGAGAACATTGGTCTTCAATGTAAAGTTGTGCCTCAGTGTTTCGAAAGTGCACACACGGGCGGCGACAGGTGAATCTAGCTCTAACTGTCCATGGCACTGGATCAGGAGGTAGAGTTTTGATGTGCAAGTTGCTGCCACATTCTGGACACCTTACAGTGCTTAGCTTGATGGCTAGAGGAGGCACAGCGCCTGAAAAATTTCTGATTTTGCTTCAGCTAACTCTTCCGCTCTTCCATAGAGTTTTCTCAAAATGCCATGCATTTTAGAGTTCAGGGGGCTCTTTGTGAATGGGGTTAGGGTTAGGGTTAGGACTCTTTCTTAACGTCAACTAATTTTTCTGTATTTTGCTTTTGCTCAGAGTTAACTGCTTATCTTTTGTTGACTGAGATAGGCACCCGGATTTTATCGTGCTTTACTTTGTATTTGCCTGTTCTGTCAAGGTAGCGCAACCTGGGATTGTAGCCCTCGCTCTTTGCAGAGCCTATCTCTGAAAGAAGGTCCCTAAGGACATGTAGTAGATGAGAATCCTTGTTTGATATCTTAGGAAATGATCCATCGTGCCAAATAGAGCCTTTTCCAGTGCTTCTCAGGAGCCATAGCATTCTTCCAGTCTCTCCCACCCTTTAGCCTGAAAGTGTAGGAAATATTGTCGACATGCACTGCATGTAGATGTTTTGCACATTGTGAAGATTCGTTACCTAACTTGCCACTGCATCTTGAAAGCCCACCACTGGGTAGGTCACATCGGGGCAAAACATCTTGTAAGGTCAGACACATTGGGGTCTTCTTGTGGAGAAGTTTGAGGTCTAAAACATGATGGGGGTTTCAAGCACTGTGCAAACACTTTCATTCCCATCACTGTGGTGAGGTAGAGATGTGTTGAGTCTGTTACCAGGGCCAGACTTGTCTTTTTCTTTTTGTTAGGTGGTAAAAATGTGGAGCACACTGCCATGCCCTGTGGCTTCATGTTCATGTGGGATTGATTTGTCATTTTGGAGAAACTGATTTTTAACCTATTCACTAGTGCGCTCTGCGAGAGAGAGGTTTACACTCATGCGTCCCCCTTCAGTTTCACTTGCCGCAACCTCATAGACATTGGCTTCAGCAAGGGCTGCCTCTGCATCACATTGCTGATGAAGCACTTCTAAAGTTGCCTTCAAACATGTTTCCTCCAGTTTAGGTTCTGCTCTCTCATTTCTGTTTCATTTTGAGTGAATTTTGCTTTTGTTCTTGCAGCTTCTGCTTTTGCCCACTGACTGTAGCCATGCTTGCTGATGACTTAATGGAAGTCTCTGCTGATTTATAAATGTGAGTCCATACAGATGTAGCTTTGGAATCTGCCTTCTGAGACATTTTCAGATACTGTCCACCTGAGATTTGTTGCTGTAGATGGAATTTGCCTTTTTACTGTTTTGCCCTTACTGATCTCAGCACAGCTAAGCAGACAGATATCTCTTCAATAAATGACAGGTGTGTTGTCTTCTTTAAGACATTCCCTTCAAAATGCTGACAGAGTAAAACCGAAACAAATTAACTAAACAATTTTTTTCAGACACTCATGTATATCACCATATAACCAAAGGCAAACACACTGTAAACATAAATGATGTAATAGAAAGCCTGATAAATAAATGCTATATAACATCACAAAACAAATGCAGTCAAGCTACACATCTCAAATATTCACAGAATACAAAGCAGACATGGCACACTAAAAACCTAAAGTTGCATAGCTACTATATGCAGTCTGTTTGTGGAAAAAAATCTTCCATAAAAAATCACAAACATACTTAAAGTACCAAAAATGATCATCAAAATTCACTTAAAACAACTTAAACTCAACAATTTAAATTACTCACTGGCAGTACTTTCCATATAAGCTAGCGTTAGCTCATAATTTAGCACTTCACCCTCTCACCTTCACTTCTAGATCTATAAAACAACAATATGATGGCAACCAAAAATAGTAGCCCATCAACCAATGGATAGTTTCACAGTGTCCATCTATTTACAGTCTATGGTGCTAAAACATCATTAGCGCTCTTGATTATTAGGGAGTATATGAAAATATGGTGAGAAGAGGGTCAGTAATGAGGGAGGTTTTACTTTTCTTCCTTTTCTTTTTGCTAAAGGAAGTCTGACATGAGGTTTCACTGATTTGTGTCACCTCGTTTATTATCATTATTGTAACCTTATTATCATTATTATGCTGACAAAGAAACCTTCATGAGTACAGACAGTCTGTAACATAAAGGAAAATAAAGGTTTGATAAACTTGGCCTTGTCTCGTCTTGTGCTATTCTCCCTCCCTGTCTCTCTTATATACACAAGGGCAAGTGCTGACATGGTGAAACAACACATTTATAATTCATACAATAACCAGTTTGAGCTCTTTCTCAGCTTTTCTTGCTCCATGTTTTCTTTTTGCAAGTGCTGCGCATCACAAATCAATACTTTGAGGTGTAAAGTAGTCTGCTATGCAATAACGTGGACACACAACAACCACAGACTAAGAATCACAGACGTGTGGCTGAATTTTGAAGTCTATTGTTTTTTTTTTGTGTGCTTACAGCAATACTTTAAAGATTTCTCTTGGCTCTGAATGAAATACAGACCCGATAAGACACAGGGTTTTTAACCCAGAAACAGAGGACAGACACGCGCATTTGTTAAAGAGACAATTATGAATTCAGCCTGGGGGCTGGCGCGTGATCAGATCGCTGTGACTCTGTGATGTTTCCGCAGCTTTGATCTCGGTGTGTTAACTCTTTCCGCCCAGCTGCCTTGTCCTTGTTGCAGCAGTTGCAGCGAGTCCGTGCTTTGCGTGTGCTTCCTGTTGGCTTCCAGGCAGAATCGGTGAAATTGTTTTGGCGTGGGAGCTGTGAAGCAGATTCTTCTTGCAACTGTACTCCTGAGTTTGAGATCTTGGCATCTCAAAAATGTTTTTTTTTCCCGGTGCAGCTATGACAGGATAGCCCAATCTAATGTATCTTCTTTCAGAAAACTCCTATATGGTCACCCACTCAACTTGCTTTCAACTAAGACTGTATACAGGTCCGCTGTTGCAGGAAAATCACTGCCAGCTGCCTTACGCTGTATTTTTCAGCACCATGGATAGCGACAGGCAGACTGAGGGTGGTACACGCTTCCAAGAAATCATGAAAAAGCTCAAACCCACATACTGTTTCACATATCTTTATTCTTTTACACACTCAGTTGCCACTTTCTTTGGTACACCTTCTACAGCTAACACAGTACAGCGGCCCTCGATAACTCCTACATCCTTGAAGATTTTAATATTTAGTTTCTGTGTGTTTTAAAGAGTGTCTGATTCAACTTAATGTGCATTTTTGAAGCTGCTGTGATCTCATATTGTTTTATACTCAAAGCTTTTTTCAGTATTTACAGAAATATTTACTGTATTTAAATGTAGTGGACAAAATGTGTGAATCGCTTTAGCTAATAATAATCCAATACGTGAGATAAATACACATTCATAAATGTGTGGGGGTATGCAAGATATTCACGTTTCTTGATTGTGTGCAGTGTTGTGCATGCGTTGAGTTTGGCAGCACGATGGTGGATTTTAATGCTGTCACTTGACAGCAAAAAGGTTCCTTGTTCAAACCCAGGCTGGGGCCTTTCTCTGTGCAGTTTGCATGTTCTCCCTGTGCCTGTGTGGGCGTCCTCCAATAGTCCAAAGACATGCATGTCAGGTTGATTGGTTAAGTGCAGCACATAGAATAAAGTGCTGAGTTAATGGGTGGTTAAAGTATGACTCGTGGTCTAAAAGCAGCACTCTGAGTGGTCAGTAAGACTAGAAAAGAACTATACAAGTGCATTAAATAATAACACATTACACTAAACTTCCCATACTATGTTTCTGTGTTAAGGAAGCCATAAAACTTTCAGTATGTAACTGTTGATTTATGCTTCTGTGTTAAATCTACAGTTACAGTGTACTGTAACTGCAAACCCTCTCCAAACTCTACACAGTAACCTGACATGCACCAGACTAGAAAAGTAATTACACATCATATCGACGCAGCCCGCATGGTGTAAATTACTGGGAATGTCGTCAGCCACTTGCTGACTGTACAGAGATTCACAGCAGAAGTCTAAATTAAGCTTAACAAAGTGTAGATGTGTTGAGATCTATATTGCATACTAATCTCTATAAACAGGTGGGCAGAATGTTCTGAATCTGTAATCAAGATTTTGGTGCTGTAAATGTTTCGGTTTCTATTTGCAAGTGCAAAAGAGGGCCTCAAATTCAAAATCAAAACTTTTGACTGTTATCTGATGATTTAGCGTATTGATAGCTATTTTAAATATTTCTCTTCCTTCATAACTGGACTGTAAACAAGCCTTGCAGCACAGTGAATGGGCTTTAAGACTGTACTACATGCTGCCTATAGTACACTATATATAATTCATATTTGTAACATACAATCTTTGGTAGAAGGTATTTTCTAGTATAAAAGAAATCTTACTACTTGAAAGTTTTACTGTAACAGCAAAGAAATGTTCTTATCCTATGTTCCCATTTACTCATACAATTAACTTAAAGGGATAGTTCATTATTTTGGGAAAATCACCCATTTGCTCTCTTGCACTCTCATGTTTGTGTGATCGATGCAAATTTACAGTCAGCTTTGCCAGACTAGAAACAATGTGAGACTGGCTCTGCGTTAGGGTAATAAAATCCAGTAGTTCAACAGCTGACAAGTGAAGTATAAAATGCTCATTCATTGTCTGTTATTTTGCTTATTTATAAAAGACACATGCTTGAGTATTTCTTTTCCGTGAACAATATCTTCACTCTAAGCGGGTATGAATGAAAGCACAAGGTGTGATGAGTAAGAACCTGTGGGTGAAGCCTACAGCTTCATATTCTCATTTAGCTCTCAGCAAGAAAGGAACTACGGAGAAATACAAATACAATAAATAAATCAATACATGTTTTGTGACTGTAGACATTTATTCCTATTGGTGTACAGGAGCAGCGCCATCAAAAATTAATTTAATAGTCATACTTTTTTTATTTTGGATTTTTAAGAATGTGAACACACAGTCAAAGCCAGATCAGAATTAACCTGTTTTCTTTTTTCCATTTTTGGATACAACTATTGTTTGGCTTGTACTTTTTTTTTTTACAACTCCCTTTTTAAATGAATGTGACCTGTTGTAGCGGCAGGTTATTTCCGTTCTGCTCCGTCAGCACAAACGCAGAATCACAGGTGATGCTCGCTCTCCTTCCGCCGGCCATTTAATGAAATGGTAATCTTGTCAAGCTGTTGCACAGGTGCTTGTTTGTGTGTGTGTGTGTGTGTGTGTGTGTGTGTGTGTGTGTGGTGTGTGTGTGTGTGTGTGTGTGTGGGTGTGTGTGTGTGTGTGTGTGTGTGTGTG
>JAVDPK010001863.1:171057-181463 GCA_034780415.1 Cichlasoma orientale
ATGACCCTCAGCATCTGCTGACCCCACTCTGTGATTTTACGTGGCCTACCACTTCGTGCTTGCTGTCGTTCCCAATCGCTTCCACTTTGTTATAATCCCACTAACAGCTGACTGTGGAATATTTAGTAGCGTGGAAATTTCACGGCTAGACTTGTTGCACAGGTATCATCCTATCACGGTACCACGCTGGAACTCACTGAGCTCTTGAGACCCATTCTTTCACTGATGTTTGTAGAAGCAGTCTGCATGCCGAGGTGTTTGGTTTATACACCTGTGGCCATGGGAGAGACTGGAACACCTGAATTCAATGATCTGGATGGGTGACTGAATGTTTTTGGCAATATAGTGTGTTGAAGATGTGCAAATGAGTCATTATGTGTGAATTATTATTGCTTTATTGCCTTCATCAAAGAGCATCTGCAGATGTTGTCCATGGTTGAGATGTTGGTGTTTGTGCAGTGCCATGTGCAAAATCCTGTTACTTGATCAGTCCTAATAAATTTCTTTCTTTTCTCCTAAGGAACGTTTCAGGGTCAGTGGGTTGGCGGGATGCGCCATGGCTACGGAGTTCGGCAGAGTGTCCCATACGGTATGGCGGCTGTTATCCGCTCCCCACTTCGTACCTCCATAAACTCTCTCCGCTCTGGTTCAGAGCACAGCAATGGTACAGCTCTGCTGGACCGGACTGGGGCGGTGGTTCCTGGGCCTCCACCTCTTCCTGGCACTCTGACCACCAGCGTCTCCATGTGCAGCACAGGCAGCAGCGGCAGCAGCCCCGCAGTGTCTCGGGGAGGTTTTGTGCTGACGGCACACAGCGAGGCTGAGCTGCTGAAGGGGAAAAGAAAGGGCGGGCTTTTTCGAAGATCTATCCTGTCTGGGCTCAAGCTGAGGAAGTCAGAGTCCCGGAGCTCTTTGGCCTCCCAGAGGTCTAAACAGAGCTCATTCAGGAGTGAAGCCGGCATGAGTACCGTGTCCTCTGCTGCATCTGATATCAACTCTACCATCAGGTAATGACAGGTAGATGATGGAGGTATTAGCAGTATTTTTTACAGATACCACAAAACCCCACAAATATATTTTGCGACAATAATTTTAATTCAATGTTGGGGGAATATCCCAAACTTTTGTTCTTAAACACCGGTTTCATTACAGTTTCAAGCCCGTTTCATGGGCCACTTAAATCCAGCATACTGTGTTGGTTGACTAGTATTGCAGTGGATATCTGATTCTGCATTGACTGCTCCTAGAATAATCATACCCACACCCATCATCATTGTCTATTGCTACAGTGTATTTTCTTCTTCTTTCTGTTTTGTGATCTAATTTATTCCTGACAAGTTAAAATGAACTGCAAATCATACATTTAGGAATCTAAGAAATCCTGACATGATTATAACTTAAAGCAATATTTACCCAAAAAGAAAAGTAACATAAAAACCATAAAACACCATCTACTATGGTCTTAATTCTTAATTCACTTATGGGAAAGTCTAGCTTTGAAAGCCTGTGGCTGTAATGACTTTGGAACGTGGTTAGTAGAGTTCGGTGAGTCAGATATCAACTCTGTCACAGGGTAACAGAATGACGTACTATGAAAGTGAACTGTCCTTCATCTGGAGGACAAGGAAACAACAGACACCTGTTCTGCTTAAGTGCCTTTAAAATGGATTGGCATGCAGTCCAAAGCAGACAGTAGGTCAAAGGTCAGTATATTGGTCAGCTGGACCGGTGCCTGAGAAGAAGTTTACCTCCAGTTTCATTCAGTGCGTCAACATCAACTGCTTAATCTGGCTTAGATGTTACAGTGGAAGTGGTTGGCGTCAAACTCCAGGTATGCTGGATTGAGATGGATTATTTTAAGTTGCAATTCCAAGTTCCAACTGCAGAAAGACGAGACTCGTCACCTCTTAACCTATTGGTTGGCAATAGTAGATATTCTTTTTTTTTTAATATATCTGTTTATTATTTTCACAAAACAAAACAGAACAAAAAAAATATATATATATATTAGGTATTATTAAATAATTAAATTAAATATAATTAAATATAAGATCTCCTTTAAGTAGGTCAGAACGTAGATCACTGGGCAGGTAATTCATTAGGGGCTGCCGTAGGGTCTTAAAGCCACTTGATTTTGCACTTAGTCTTTCCATTGGAATTATTCCAAATATTTCTTTGTACCAATGAGTCACCGTAGGAAGTTTATCATAAATCCAATTTCGCAAAATGCATTTCCGAACTAAAAATAATAGTTTATTGGTCAGCTCAAGTTTTTTACCTTTTAATCCTTTATCTGGGGAAGGCAGCCCTGGATCTTTACAAACTTAATTGTACTTATCTCTTTAATTATACATTTCCAAAATTTGGATATATAAGGGCATTCCCAGAAAAGATGAATATATGTTCCAACACATTTAAAACATAATGATGATCGGTTAGGACTTATTTTATTAAGAAAATATGGTGTCCTATGTTGTCTATGCATTACCTTATATTGAATTTCTTTAAATTTATTACTCAGAAACAAAGAATGGGATCGTTTAAAGCAGTTCTCCCAAACCTCCTCCCCATAGGTCTTCTTTAGGTCTTCCTCCCCACATCTGAGGACGTTCTCAACATTATGGTTACCACATCCTTGTAAAACATTATAAAATCTTGAGATAAAGCCTTTATTTAGGGTACACTTAATAAGAAATTTTTCTATAGGCCCTGGGAGCATAGTGGAGTCCTGCGATATCCCAATCCAAAAAGTTATAAAGTGGCGAATTTGAAGATAAGCATAAAAGTCTTTGGATGAGAGGCACCTCATCCAAAGCCACCTTTATTTCATTACCTTTTTTTCTTAGCTACTTTTTAACTTTTGTGAGCTCTAACTGACACCTGACACCTTTCCAGTGAGTAAAAGCAACTAGTAGTAATGATATAGTTGACAGGTTATAACTTACCTACAAGGCATCATTTTTTTATTCCTTCTAAACTTTATTAGACTCAAAAAACATGATTGAATATTTAGTATTTTAACGTAACCTTTCACCTCTCACCAGCCTCGGAGATGCAGACACTGAGCTGACTGTCGCTGATGACGATGTGGATGCCACAGCAACAGAGACCTACTGCGGGGAGTGGAAGAACGACAAGCGTACCGGATTCGGAGTGAGCAGGCGGTCGGACGGCCTGCAGTACGAAGGGGAGTGGCTCAGCAACAAACGGCATGGCTACGGCTGCACCACGTTTCCCGATGGGACAAAAGAGGAAGGGAAGTACAAGCAGAACATCCTGGTGAGCGGCAAGAGGAAGAACCTGATCCCCCTCCGAGCCAGTAAGATCAGAGAGAAGGTGGACCGAGCCGTGGAGGGAGCACAGAAGGCAGCCGATATTGCCCGACAGAAGGCTGAGATCGCTCTTTCCAGGTAGGGAATTATAGGTGCATTACCTGTCTGTCTGCTCCTTTTTTCCCCTCTGAATGAAGTCATGTTCTAGTTCCTGGGTAATCTAAAAATCTAATGGTTTGAAGTTGGCACAATTCAGCAGAATATTTTTTTTATATTATTCACTGATCAGAATTTAATAATACTCGAATTAAAAGCTGATGGCAGGTGTGGGGTTCCTTTAAGGCCACTGCCAATCAAATCGCGCCCACACAGCCTTTATCAGGCAGCTTCTCTAAGTGTTAAATGCTAAATAAACAGTCACTGAGGAACCTAACGACTAACTAACTTACATTTTGTTTTAACATTTACTGTTATAGGACAGGAATGCAGTAGGTATAGATTGTAATTTACTTATTGTGAAAGTGCAGCAGGTCATTTTTACGTTTCTCTTTGTTTGTGATTAGACAAAAAGGACACAACTTGGTAATTTTTTGGCGGGCACATCACTGTCTTTAAACAGAGCTGAGCTTCCAGTCTATGATCCTTGGCTAATCTCGATCACCGTCCTCATGTTTACAGCTCTGCACCAACTCTCAGCAAGAAGGCACAGAACATATTTTGAAATGTTAGCGTGCTTACTGCTTTAACGAGGTTGTTGGGATGGTTTTCTGATCTAAAGGCAAAGATGCTAGCTACTATACTGTGTGAGCGGTTATTATCATCATGCCGTCTGTCTGTGAGGTTTTACCTTTCCAATCTATAGACTCCAAACCTACATATATGTCTATGCATGTCCATGCATAGACATGCATGTCTATATGTATATGTCTCGATTTGCATGTAGTTGTCATCAAGGCTGTGGCAGAGAGGAATAACAAAAACTCACTAAATATTGCAACAAACTTGCTAAGCTGGCAACACTGAGGTAAAGAGCCAGTCTATTTATAGTAACAGCCTTATTGATTAGCCTGTGATGCTAACTTCTGATTGGCTGAGCATTGGCTAACATGTTGGTCAGCGATGACTCACTGCCTGCTCAGAAATATTGCTCAAATGTAAACAATATAGTTGCATTATGTTTTGTACATGGTTCCCTTATGATTATGGTGATGTTTTATATAATGCACTGATATCAGCAGATTATGGTCCTTTATGGAGTAATATTCCTGTACAGATATGATGTAAATACCTTTTGAGTACAATTTTTATTTGGCTAATTGTTATAAATGATATGAATAGAAAGACATTATGTAGTGTCCACCCCTGTACAAGACTGCAGCATGTACCTTCTCTAATTTGTTTACCTTGGAAAGTATTTGTGACAGTTCTAAGATGTGGTCACTAAAAAGTATAGATACTGTGTGAACGTCTGGATTTTTTTTTTTTTTTTAACTTTTGGATGAAGTTAATCACAGATGATCAATCTTGTACAGCATGCTTAAAATTGCTTTGATTTAAAGAGGTTTGTTAATGTTGAAAACATATTTTTGCTGGAATATGTATCATATCTTTGTTGTTGTGACATCAGTAGCCTGTATGACCACCTTTAACAGCAATAAGTATCTATCATTTATCAGTCTCTCACATTGTTGTGGAGGAAATCTGGACCTCTCATCTTTACAGCGTTGCTTCAGTTCATTGAGGTTTGCAGGTATTCATTCATGCACGGCTGTCTTACGGTTCCACCACAGCATTTCAATCAGGTTGAGGTCTGGACTTTGACTGGGCCGTTACAGCACCTTGACTCTTCTTTTTCAGCCGTTCTGTTGTAGATTTGCTGCTGTGCTTGGAATCATTGTCTTGTTGCATGAACCTCGTTTTGGCCACGCTTTACCTATCGGCTTCACGTTTGACTCTAGAAAACTTTGGTATCCAGAGGAGTTGATGGTTGGCTCAGTGCAAGGTGCCCAGGTCCTGTGGCTGCAAAACAAGCCCAAATCATCACTCGTCCACCGCTGTGCTGTGTTTGGTTTTTGCCAAACCCGGTGCTGTGCATTATGGCCGAAGATCTCCACAGCTGTCCTGTGGTTCGTTCAGATGCAACTTTGCAAACCTAAGCTGCGCGACCATGTTCATTTTTGGGAGAGAAGAGGTTTCCTCCCGGCAACCCTTCCAAACAAGCCATAGTTGCTGAGTCTTTTTCTAATTGTACTGTCATGAATTCTAA
Source organism: Cichlasoma orientale (assembly GCA_034780415.1). Classification (NCBI taxonomy): domain Eukaryota; kingdom Metazoa; phylum Chordata; class Actinopteri; order Cichliformes; family Cichlidae; genus Cichlasoma; species Cichlasoma orientale. Next base: position 176,596 of record JAVDPK010001863.1, read on the forward strand.
CATTTAACACGCTAACTGAGGCCTGCAGAGTCTGAAATGCTCCTGGGAAGATTTTGGCATTGTGTTAACACACGTCTGAATGTTCCAGACCAGGAAACTGCCAAAACATCTATACTTCTATAGAGGTGCTCGCACTTCCTGATGATCACTTCATCAAATGCATCTGATTAGCAGCACCTGGCTGCTTCTTACTTTCTTAAATCCTTTAGAATCCTTTTGCACGACTGTAATGTTTATAGTGATCACTACAATACTGCAGATTTTTTCTCTGCTCCACTGCAAAATGTAAAAAAGGACATGATTGTCCCCATGGGTTAAACAAGTTGTCTATTATGTCCTGTCAGAGTTTGACTTGAAATAACAGAGCTGCAGACACTTTAGCTCAAAGTCTTTTGTCTCTCTAAAACAGATGTGTTACATGGTTCTGGCGTGTCTTTATTAAATGAAAACGTTTCACCTATGAATGAGCCGGAGCCCCTGAGCAAGACGGCGGTGCCAGAGATGCATCCCACAAGCCCCGACATCTGCACGTTTATATCTACGGGCTGCTGTTACATCTCCAACATCTTAATCCATCTCCAAACACCTGTTTTTCATCTCTCACACATCCACCCTCCGTGATTGCACATGTCTCAACCACAGAGGTTGTGCACTCTGCTTAAAAAAACATTTGTTGATGGCTTCATTTCACCGTATAATTGAGATCAGCGGCAGATTCGGGATAAGGTGAAATTAGGGTTACAGTATGAGTGAAACCGGCAAACCAAGCGAGACCGTCTGGAGCTGTTAAGACTCCGATAAAGCTGTTCTGCTGAATGGAGATGAGGGCTGATTCTCATTATAACTCAGCGCATTCAACTAAAACAATGAGCACAGTTGGGCTGATGATGTTAATGGGCATGCCCTGACCTTCTTTACAGCAGCGAGAAACTTCTGGACAGGAATATAAAGCAACAGTTCTTGTTTTTTACAGCTAAGGACTCAAAGCAGAAAGTAATTAGCGGTCCTGGGACCTGAAGCTACAGATACACATTGATACTCTTGTCAAGTGGGGACTCATCAGAAGTAGGCCCATGACCTATTTTGTGTCCAGACCTTGTTGTTTCAAGGATCCAGGTTATGGCTGCAGTGACTCTGGCAGTGACAGAGCTGCTGTTTTTTAAACTACTTGTGTAGAGTTGTGCAGAGACAGAAATTTAATTTAACAGGTATCAAGGTAAATGTTTGGGATAAAGATTAAGGTGGGAGAGAAGGGCTCTTAAATGGGCCATCACCAGACGAAATACTTTGAATTCTTTCAAAAAACATGAGCTGTTTAGTTCCCGATCGGCCAGCTCAAGTACAAAATGTCTCCATGTAGAACTCGTGCCACCTGTAGCACCCGTGGTATGAAGAAGAAAAAAAGTCCTGTCATGTTTTTGGAGTTTTATCATTGGTTTGGTACCAAAGTGTGACACCCCAAGTGATGGGAGAGGGGGCGTGGCGTGCGTGTTTGCGCACATACAGTAGGTCTGAGTGACATAAACGTGTGCGGCCTTTCTTGAATTCCTCTGTGACATCCACGAACAGCCGGCGCAGCGGAGGCGCCGTTATTTGTGTAACAAATTTCACACCCTGCATCCTGTTTTTGATTTGTGCTTCTGATTTGTGCACACTACTTTCCTTTTGATTTTTTTTTTTCATGTTGTCCAGCCCAGAAGCTGCCATCATGCTTTCTGCTGCACGTGTGGCCCCCACCTACATTTTCCTGCTTCTCATTGGGATTGCTTTATAAAAACAAGGCTCACTTTTGTAGGTGTGTGACAGGTTTTATCCTATAACATTAAAGTTTCAGTTGGAGAAGCAGTCCTGTTAACAAATTTATGAGCGATGATTTGTCTAAAATACATTTTTGAATTTTGACATCCTGGACTTTAAATCTGCTCGTCAGTAATCTCCCATTTCTAAGCTAAAAGGTTTGAATATGGGTCATGAGATAATGCCAAAAGCTCATTTATGTAATTCACACATTTATTTTGCATTTGAAATATTTTCCTTTCTCAGTTTCGTTTGCGCTTCGTGCAATATGAGTTTCTGAACCTCGGCCTCCACTTTGACTTCAGTGCTGCGCGGCTGTAGATCAGCTCTTTTCAGCCTGGTACACTTTTGTCTCGACTGGGTTATTTTGTACAGCAGATACTGTGCTGCAAAAACAGCTGGCTGCAGAGTGAAGCAGCTCTCTGAAAAGGGGTGAGCTTTTTTTTTTCTGATTAGCAGTTGACGTGTTGCACTCTGACTGCACAGTTTATACGTTTAGGAGTAGATCGCCTATTTTCCACAAGATGTCAAGTTGGTTCCTTAGACGGATGAGCCTGTTAAGATGGAAATACTGAAAACACCGGAGGGTGACAAAGAAATGAGGTGAGGTGAGATGAGATGAGGAGAGAGACATCATAAAGTGAGAGAAAAAAAATTAAAAGAGGGTGATTATTATTATTATGCCAACAACACTGGCAGCGAGCCTCGAAGAGCAGAGAGACTGAATTTCTCCCTCTCAGACAGACAAACCTGCTCCTGCTTATATGCTTACAAGCTTACTTGTGTAGTACGTGAATGAAGCTGCAAAGCATGCCTGCGTTTGTAGAGTGTGCATGCACGAGGAGCTGAATAAGTAAAGAACCAATCCTATTAGTTCTGGTGACGGTCTTCCGCTGAGGGCAGTGCGACCACAGTGAACTACAGCTGTTCACCTAATTCCTCTCACACTGTTGAGAAATCACGCACACAGAAGAAAGAAAGAACAATCAAAGGTAGCAAACACAAAAGCCACTTAGTTTCTTATATTAGAACATATTTGCATTAGTAGGGATCTGTAGGCTTCTTGGAGCAACTGTTCAGTTTTAATTAAAAGATTGTGTTTTCAGCATAGGTCATCTTCTTGGTAGCTAGTTCACAAGGGTACATCAATATGACAATATTAGAGTTAATGATGAGTAACCTGCACTCTCCTGTGGACCTATCTCTGTTGACCTAATAATCAGATTAATTATTGGCATTCAATAAATAAGACTGTACTTCCAATGATAAAGCAGAGTTTACTCATCCAATAGCCAGTTTTTATCCCCATGACAATTTATTTAAAATGGCAAGTTTGAGGAAACGTCCTGTTGCTTTGATCATTCATGGAACAGAAGTTTCACGAGTCGTCTCATATAAAAAGTTTTTTTTCTTGCTTTAGTTTCATTCATTCACATTCAGTTTCACACATTAATAATAATAAACATTAATAATAATAAATAAATATCTGCCACGCGAAATGAAGCAATTGGGGCTGCGCTCGTTTTTCTTTGATTCAGAGGTCATTAGAGGCAGCGCAGCAGGTGAAATCCTATTTTAAGTCTAGTGTCTTACTTTATTTTAGTAAAATATGAACTTATTTAAGAATTTTTACAGCAGGTCAATTATTGGTGTGATTCATTTTATTGCCACACAGGTGTAAAAAGTACAATTTGCTGGTTTATGTCTGTTTGTTCTTGGTCAACGTGTAATTCTGTGATTTACACCAGTTTCAGTTTTAAGAACTGTGTAAGTTAACAAAATGTGTTTCCTTAATATACAATAGCATCACATATATGTGTATGTATCAGTAAACAGATCTTTATATATAGTCTATGTTGTCTGCGTGTTATCACCCTCAGTGATGCATTCTAATTTTATATAACTTTATGGCTGCATATTCTATTCTTTGCTTCAACTGTGCTTCAGTTTATACGCATTTACCCAAAATCCAGCCTGACCTGTTATCTTGGAGACCTCTGAATGTCCACCACAGTTTGAAATACAGTTGTGTGGTTGGTATCGGAGCTTTGCAGGTTGATCTTTCAGGGTTAAGACATAAAAAAACTGAATGAAGGTGTTAATGCTGCAAAACTTCAGCTAATGTATTCATGTATGCTGAGGAGGATTGTGCTTGAATATTTGGAGGGCAAGAGCTCATACACAATTATTTTTGGGGAGGGACAGAGTGTCCTTGTTTAAAGTAGGGTGCCACTTTATACATGCGTAAAGCAGATAACCCCAGATCACGATACAAGTCAGAGCAGATGCAAAGCTAGGCGTCCACGTCAATATGAATAGTTTTGTGAGGCATGCTGGGACTTTGAGCTGAACACAAACTAGTATGTAGCAGGCTGGCGGGCATATCTTTACTTTGAGGTTATGGCTGGGTCATCCTGAAGGGGACATGAATGTCTGCACCAAGTTTCTTGGTGATCCATCCAATTTTTGTGTGCAGATTTTATAGTTAAACCTGTGGAGACAAAAAGAAGTCGAGGTGTCATCAAAGTTACCATTCATCCTCTGGAGATACAAATATCTGTATAAAATAGCATCTCGAGCTCCCTCAGAAGCTTTTTTTTGTGATGTTTCTTTCAGTTGAGTTACAAAACAAAAACACCTATCCCTTATCCCTGGCCAGTTTGAGGCAAGTTATTGTGCAAGAACAAATCACTTAAACCCGTTCCACACTCATGTAAATTCAGTCCAAAAACATAACAGTGCTGAAATGAGCTGAGATTAATTCTATTAATCTATTCTATTGATTTTTCCAGCATTTGGCTGATTTTTTGCTGTCCTTGTTGTCCCTCGTGGTTGAGCTATATCTACTAAAACTGCGAGGTAGGATACCCGTGTGTGTGAACGCGAAAATAACTGACAGCAACTTGTTGATTCCACCAAAAACTCCAACTTTGCAACCTCATTGATTGATTGTTCCCGCTGTTTGAAACAACTCATGTATAAGTGTTCCTCAAGGGCAGGGGTCTTCAACTCCAGGCCTCGAGAGCCGGTGTCCTGCAGGTTTTAGATGTGTCCCTGATCCAACACACCTG
>JAVDPK010001863.1:224241-246334 GCA_034780415.1 Cichlasoma orientale
ACATTATCCATTAAACAGGCAAAAAAATTAATTTTATAACTGAGTGTTTCTTAGTTTTAGACTAGTCGACTAGTCTAATTTTTTTCCCTTGTACAGTCGACTATTAAATTAGTCGCCAGGAACATCCCTAATATATATATATATATATATATATATAAAATATTTGCCAAGTAGTTCATTATTAAGCTACTTGAAGGGGAGGGGTTTTATTTAAATATTTAAGAAAGTATGCATAGTGTATGCCTAATTTATTAATACAGTGAGTATTGTTATATTTTAGTATTTAATGATAGTCAGAATTTTCAAGGCAACTAATTTCCTAGTCAGTTAAGCAAGCAATTAAGCACAATTTCTTACTTTCAACCTTGTTTACACCTTCAGGGGAGCGAGTGATGGCAGGTTGTATAAAGTCTTTGTACAATAAAATATAAAGAATTAGGCAGACTAGTATTTCCACTGTCGTCTAATATTTAATCATCCAGCTGACTAATTACTCATATTCCTTGTCAGACACAAGCGTTACTTTTTTGTATCAGTGTTCTGAATGCTGATGTGAGACAAAAATAAATTGTTGAATTGCAGTATTTTTTCATTGTTTATCTTATTATAGTGAAACCAGCGTAACACATTTGGTTCTACTTCTAAGGGGAGTTTATTTAGCTTGTCTGGAGTGAAAACCAAGTTTGGATTTGATGTCCAGATCGAGGCATGAGCAATCAAAGGTGGAACTACCGTAAAGGTGCTACATAAACATTCAAGCATTCATTGATATCACACCAGAGGCCCAGATTCTCAAAATATCAAAACAAATTGAACCAATACCAGTGACGAGTGTTAGCAGACTGTAGGGCTTGACACCCTTTCATCTTTTAATAGGAAATAGCTTTTTGCTGCTATAAGAATGAAAACATTTTCAATTTTAAACCTCTAATATTCTACAGTGCCAACATCACTGTTATATATTTTATGACTAAATCGTAGCAAACTGGTGGGAAAGAAAGCAGTATTTCAGGGAGGTTGATGCTCAGATGGACAGCAGCATCCTAACTGAGGTGTACAGCAGCACGTGGCAAATTAGATGCTTACATGCATGGAGTTAATGCCACGATTTCAGCTTGCTCTTTTGAACAAAAAGCATGCAGAGGCCAACGTTTCCAAGTCATTAGAGACTAATAAATTGCAGCTAATGAAAGAAAGCTGCAAAAGTTATTGAAGTAAGTAAGTAAAAATGTATTTGTATAGCACATTTCAGCAGCATGGCAGTTCAAAGTGCTTTACATCAAACAAATGTGCAGTAAAATCATTAAACGCATTAAAATATCAATCTAGTCTAATTGTAACTGCATCCATAAAATGGATACAAAACAGCAGTGAAATGATTAGAATGTAAGTGAAGACTGTTCCAACACTACAGTTATGTTACATCAAAATAAAATAATAAATAAAATAAATGATCAATAAAATAAGCTGTGGTAAAATTGCCATCTGATATTTGCTACACTTTTTGTTTTTGTTTTATTTGATTTTTTTTTTATTTGATACCTTGAACTTTATTATATAATATTACTTTATTATTAATTAATTTTTATTTAAATTCTTGTCATTAGTTTATTAATTTTGATTGACTCATTAAGACATTCACATCATCATATTTTGTTGACCTACATACCATTCTACTTACTTAAATAATTTTGTTTAACTTAATTTTTGACTGTTGTAACAAAGGAATTTCACAACTTTTGGGATAAAAAAATTATATCTTAACTTATAAAGGCTTTCTCACATATCCTCATATAGCAGTCGTGCTCATGTTAACAAAATGTTACAAGAACAAATGCACTTTAACAGCGTGGCATAACCTCATGGTTTGGCTAACCCTGAGAGGCTTACTCAGGCACTGCAACTTGGTAGATTTTGTTTTTACTTAAATAACACAGCAAAAGGAAACGTATTCAATTTATAAACATACAACAGAGGGGAAAAAAGAGATACCATATTTGGGAAGATGGAACAAAGAAATGTTTGCTGTGTTTGATTGAATAAAACCTGAATGAAAATTTAAGTTCTTGTAAGTCAAACAAACCAAATTTGCACAAAGACAATCTGTCTCATTTCACCATCATTTTGTCTAGTTGTTTCACTTTTTCCCTAAAGAGATAATACTCATTTAATGTTGTCTAGTGTGAGAACGTCAGTTACCAGCTTACCAGCTACCCGCTTGCAGCAGAGACCCTGCCTTTGAGCATTTAAAGTGCTCATAGTTGTAGGAACGTCATTATTTTGCAACTCGATACAAGAAAGACAGCTTGGCACCTGGAAAAGTCGTCGACATGCAGTCACTGAGGCTTGTCGACAATGTTTTGAAGACATTTTAAACTTCATTTTTTTTGCTACTGGTGCACTGCTGACTAAAACATTCAGCCCAGCCCAACCCTGACCTTTGACCTTTCTGCTGAGACAGTGCAGTCACACTGTGGTCCTCAAACCTGCTTCACCTTTAGCTTCTGATTCTGTCCTTTTAGGATTTATCATGCTGAGAGTAACCCCAGTTTAAATTCCTTTAGGCCATTGAAACCTGCAGTATCAACCCCGAGTGAGTGATGTGTTGAAGCAGCTGTCTCAGATATGTGACACGTGGTTAATCATCTGCGAAACGATCTGTGCTTCTTTCAGCGGTGATTGAAAGGGTTGTGCTGAAAGGAGTTCCCCAAAAGGCTGACGACTCCAGCGAGTACAGATTCGAGGTGGGTTCACTGTAAATACAAACACACATATTATTTGACTCCTGCTCACCTTTTTTGATTTTCTTCAAATCTCTCTTGCTCTTTTTTTTTTAAACCTCATTCTTCTCCTCCATCATCTTCGCCTTCTTACCATTTTGTCCCGCTGCTTTCCCCCGATCCTCCAGGTTAGCTGGTCCGATGGGTTGGTGATATCCCTGGTCAGAACTCAGCAGGAGGTGGCAGAGCTGATGTCCCAGGTGGGGACCACCACACAAATAAAAATGAACCCAGTTGCATTCAGGCTCAGAGAGTAGTCTGTGTGTTCAGGGTTTTTTATTATACAGTAAAATTTCTGGATTTATTCGGCGATATAGCTGCTTTGTTTGAAATCCACAGATTTTAACCAAATTGATTACAAGAAAGCCAGCTAGATACTATATTATATGATCACAAATCATTCTGTCCTCTTTTTTTGTTTTGTTTTTGAGATATAAGTTGAACCATATTAGCCTGAACTTTTCCAGGTGTGCCTGTCTGAACAGTCCGGTATTACTTGGTATCATCAGCATAGAAGTGTAACTATATGATGAGCTTAATTTACTTTATATTTTATCATCATTTATATTATATTTAGATTATATTCTATCAAAAATTGAATGTTTCTCTCTTAGCTGTCACAAGCATTTCCTGATGGAGTGGAGAAGTTCCCCTCTCAGTCCATGGAGCTGGATCCCAGGTTAGTCCCATAAACCCTGTTCTGTCCATGTTGTTTTTTGTCTCATCTTATAATCTGTGAGAAAAGTAAGAATGATAAATTAAATCACACTTTGTGAAATTACAATGAGAATTCTCACACAATTCTTTATTGTAACTCAGCGTTTTTACAGTATAGATTTTTTTTTAACCCAGAATGAATGAGAGGGAGAAGTTATAGGATAATGTTGCAAGTTATGTTAGCAAGATTGATCCATAGACTGTACAGGTGCAACACAAAAGATACCTGCTTAGTTAGTTTTAAGTAACCGACTGATAAAATACTAGAATTGCAAACCATAATGGGAGAAAAATGCTCTAATACTTGTGGTTATAAAATATAAATTGGTTTGTGTACTGTTAATTTGAAGTTTAGTGCTGCCTAGCTGCAGTACAGTGCAAAGGTCTTAAGTCACTCCTAATTTCTTTATATTTTGCTATGAAAATGGGAAATAGGTGCAGCAATTTATTGAAGTGTGCAAACATACATGGAAATATAGTGTTTATAAAGCAAAAACAAATAAGCTTAGAAGTCAGTATTTTGTATGAGCCCCTTTCTTCTTCAGCACAGCCTGAACTCTTAGGCAGTGTTTTAATTTCTTTAAGTAGTCTTCAGCAATAGTTCTCCAGGCTTCTTGAAGGACATTCAAAGTTCGTCTTTGGATGCTGGCTGCCTTTCTCTGTCAAGATGATCCCACAATGTTGGGGTCCGGGCTCTGGGGAGGCCAATCCATGACTGATGGTGTTCCACTGTGTGTTTTTCTATCCGGGTATGCTTTTGGCATTGTGTTTGCAATCATTGTCGTGGTGAAAAATTGTTAATTTTAATTTTAGTTGTTAATCAGACGCTTTCCACGTGTTATTATAATCTGATGGTACTTTTCTGTGTTCATAATTCCATATTTTCTGACAAGTTTCCATCACCACTGACTGAAATGCAGCCACAAACCATGACAGAACCTTCACCGTGTTTTACAGATGGCTGTAGACACTCAGTTTTACTTCTTTCCTGACCTCCTCCATACATACTGATGATTTGAAACAAAGATTCATCACTTCATGAGACCTGTTGCTACTGATTTTCAGTGCAGTTCTTGTGTAATTTGGCTTATTTCAGCCTTTTCTCCATTTCCCTTCCTTAAGAATGGCTTCTTGACAGCCACCCTTCCACTGAGACCATTTCTGATGAGGCTTCAGTGAACAGTAGATGGATCAACTGAAGGGCCAGATGTTTGTCTCAGGCCCTGTGTCAGGTCTTTGTTGGATTTTTTTCCCCTCTGTTTCTTAAGGACATGACTTTCAGATACTGTTGTTCTGCCGTAGATGCTTGAATGATTCATTGATTAGTATTAAGTGGCTCAACAGACAAACATTCCTCTGAAAATGGTCAGGTATAAGGACTAGAAAACAAAGACCTTCAGAAAGCCTGGAGAATTATTACTTAAGACCACTGAAAGTCCGGCTCCTTGGAAACAAAATATAAAGAAATGAGGGATGGTGTAAGACTTTTGCACAGTACTTTAACTTAGCTAGCAAAGCTGCTTGTGTTAAATTAGCCTTAATGTTAATAGGAGCACCCTCACGGTATGATCTATCGCTATGCTAACCTAAACAAGTTTTGTGTGAAGCATTGCTAAATAAGCTGTAGCTGTCCCAATTCACAAACAATAGTGGCAACATTTCAGGATGTTAACCTATTGTTAGTAGATGGTAAGTGAACATCATATTGCCTTGAAGTCTTTGTATGGATCCAAATGTCTGACTTTGAGGAATTTCCTTTTTTGTTTAATGCTCTGTGACATCATTTGCATTCTGGCTTTTTGTCATCTACAACAACACAAAACATCTCCTCACGTGTTTATTTTTCTCTCCACAAATCTATTGCTGCACCTGCACATGCAAATCCCATTCCACATGTTGTGTCTGGTTACAAAATTTAGTCACTGCTTGTCCTTTGTCTCCCTGCTGCTCTCCTGATATCTCTACTTTAAAGACACCCTGTGGCGTTTTCTTATAGACAGGCCAAAGAAGTGTTTACATTCGATACATGTTGAGTCTGTTTGTTGAAATGTAGATTATTTTAAAGCCCCTTCCTGATGCAGTTAGATATGGATTATTTCTTCCTTTAGTATTTTTTTTAATCCACTTCGTTTTCTCCCTTTCTCTCTGCCGTCCCATCCAGGTGTCTGACAGCTCTCCCCTGCCATGTCCTCCAGCACCACAGTGTCCAGCTGTTCTTCACCTCCACCAGGCCTCTCTCACCCAACTGCCCCTCCTCTCCCCTCTCCACCATACCCCCACTACCATCGTCCCTACCGACCTCTCCTGTAGCTCCGTCCTGCCCGTTCACCTCCAGCTCCAGTGAGTCTTTATTTCCAGTACCCTATAAAACCTTTAAGACTTAATATCAGATGATGATGAAAGATAGGCAAGATAAAGGATATCGTGCCTGTGTTCGGGTGTTTGGGATGAGAGAGGAAAGGACAAGGCTGTGAGTCTGAGCCCTGGTTGGTTGTAATGAGTTGAGACTGCAGGCAGGATTTTCAGTGTGTGTCTCTGAGGTGTTGGAGGGAGCGGATGCAGTCTATTTTAGTCCGGTGTGGGAATTCAGCGTGGCATGTTTGTGTTGGGAAGCCTTGAGTGTGGTGACCTCATGTTACTGTGTGTGTGTGTGCGTGTGTGTGCTCAATCTATGAGTGTGACTTCATCCCAGATAGTATTTATAGCCACCAGTGCAATGTGTTTCTATGTGCACTTGTACTTTGTGCATGTGTTTATACCTCTGTGAGTGGGTGTCAGACTCGCAGGAGAAGCAAGACTAAAACGAATGTGTCCGGCTTTGCTCCAGTGTGCCTCCACAAACACTATATAAGACAGTGAATCCTGCATACACTGCAACAGCATTGTACTTGTACGTGGCAATAAGGACACACTGTGTTTTTACAGCATTTGGAACATTTGACGTGTACACACACACACACACACACACACACACACACACACACACACACACACACACACACAAAAATTAAGGAACAATGAGAGGATGCAACATCGTTTGATGGAAATGAAAATTATCAACCTACAGACGGCTGAATTCAAAGACACCCCAAAAATCAAAGTGAAAAAATGATCTGACGGGCTAGTCCATTTTGCCGAAATATCACTGCAGCAACTTAAAATGGTACTCAGTAATTTTCACGGCCCCCGCGTGCCTGGATGCGGATGGTGTCCTGGGGGGATCTCCTGCCAGATCTAGACCAGGGCATCACTAAGCTGCCGGACAGTCTGAGGTGCGACCTGGTAACACTGGCATCAAAACAGCCCCAGAGCATGATGCTCCCACCACCACGCTTGACAGTTGATGTTCTTAGATTTGAAAGCCTCGCCTTTGCTCCTCCAAACATGCCTCTTGTCATTGTGGCCAAACAGCTCAGTCTTTGTCTCATCTGACGGTAAAACCTTTCTCCAGAAGGCGTTTGGCTCGATTCAGCTGCACGTTGGGTTAGCAATGAGTGCAGGTGTTTGCAAGCTGAACTAAGAGAGTTAACATGGTAAACAATCTACCTGCTAAACAGCATCTTAGCTCCGTCATTGTGAGCATGAGGCCATTAAGGTTTAGCTCAGAACATCACTTTGCAGAATTATTGAGGCGCTAGGTTTTTGTCGACTGCTGTGTGACTACCGCATGGTTTTTGTTTTCAATCTGTTGTACAGATCTTGGCTGTATGATGCAGTACAGAGGAAGTAACAGGTAAGATTTTTGCCCCTCTTTGACCTCCCTGCATTAAAACACACGTCCAGCTGCTGTTCAGTCTCGTGCACTGTTGAATTTATTTGATTTTTTTTTTTAACGTTATGATTACAGAACAATTTGCCCCCCCCCCCCCCCATTGAACAATTTGTGCCCCGTTGACTCTCGTTATCTCTCAGGGCGGTGTACAGAGTGGCCAGCGTCCAGCCCGTCATCAGCACCCACAACTCCGTCTTGACTCGCTCCCCTCCTCACCTCTCCTCCCTCTCCTCTCCGCCTCTTCCGCCTCCTGCTCTCCCACCCTCCATACCTCCTCCCCAGCACTCCCCGCAGCTCTCCTCTCTCCCTCCCCCTGTGCCTGCCCTGCCAACACGTGGCTCTGCAGGAAGCGGCGGCGACAGCTCCTCCCAGCCGCATCCCCAGCACAGTCAGCCGCACTTGTACCCGCAGCCCTCCCAGCATCACCTTCATCCGCAAGCCAGCAGCCAGCCCAGCACGCAGCCCCAGACTCTGCACCTGTCCCATTCACATCCACAGTCCCGTTCTCAGTCCCATAATCAATCAGTCTCCCAGTCTCAGTCCAATACGCCGGAGCAGAACGGCATCCTGGACTGGCTCCGCAGGCTCCGGCTCCATAAGTATTACCCTGTCTTCAAACAGCTCACCATGGAGGAGGTGGGTACAGCTTTAGATTACATCATGTTGTATGTACGTACATGCATACATAATAAGACAATCAAGTTTTCCACCTGTACTCATATCCATGTATAAACCACCAACTTAGTTTGACTTTTTAAAACCTTCTGAATTTGTTCCCCTGGATCACTTGCAGTTTTTAGCTCTGACAGAGGAGGATCTAAACAAGTACGACCTGACCCAAGGAGCAAAGAAGAAACTCAAGACTCAGCTAGAACTCCAGAAGTCTGCAGAGTAAGCTGCAGACAGCACAAATTCACTTTATCCTCGCTTCTTTTTTTAAACAGAAAATTATTTAGAAATCACTGAAAAATCGATGTAAGCTCACAAACTGTCCCTGTACCCTCTCAAGTATTAGTATACAGACTGAATTTGGTGTGTGTTCTGGTGCCATTAATGCATCCTCTAATTTTGATGCTGCAGTTCAGTTGTTTTCCAAAATCTCCTCTTGTTTAAAAACAGGTTTGTTTGGCTGATGCGTTACCTTATTAACAATTGACACAGAGTAAACATCCCACGCTAAGGGTCCACACAGCATCAATGGTTAACCAGCTGAGTGTGGGTCAGAGAGATAAGATGTGCTTTGCCCAAACATGTCAGCGGGCCACAAATGCACATACATGCTCTGATGTTTTTTTAAGTACACAAACATCTGCACATCCACACTCAAACACACACACACACACACACACACACACACACACATACAACACGTGCTTGTTTTCTCTTGGCTGTGTTCCCATTCCCAGAATCAACAGGGCTTCATTAGGCAGGTGATGTGTGTGTTTGCGTGTGTGCGTGCTTAAACAAGACGCAGAAAATGGAAAAGTTCCCGTAGTGATTTTCCGAAGCGATAGCTGTATTTGTAGAAGTGCAGCTGAGGCCCCGTAGAGCAGGTTAAGCAGGCAATGTCTCCCCCAGGTGGTTAGCGAGAGACACTTGTTGTTTTTAAACCCTCACAAATGCTGCCCAAATAAGCTGTTAGCAGCAGGGGGTGCTCGTGAGATGGGAAAGTGTATCGGCTTCTAGATCAAAGTGCCCAACTTTTATTTTTGTTTTCTCAGCGTAGGTAAGAGGCTTTCAGCTGGAGTAAAATGGCACTTGTGTACCTTAGTTTTTCTTACAGGGAAGCTGAAGTGGCTCACAGTGCTGTGATGTCTCTAATGTTCACAGGAAGGATAGCCTCTGAGATTGCAGCTATATCTAATGTCTTAACTCTTTTTATCAAAAAAATCAAAATTTTTCACCCATGAAATTGACAGTTTGGGCATTTTCCTAAAAGGCCACACTCACGCACAGCTTAAGCCGAGATGATGGGAAGATCATTTCTGGTCAAAAAGAGCTGTCTAGAAGTGAAAGCTGCCTGCAGCTTCCTTTGTTTAAGGTTCCCAGAGAGTCCAAAGAAAACATATGATTTAATTGTGTTAAATAATCAAGATCATAATCACGGAGTGAAATAATAAGGATAATCAAGCAGCGCAGGGAAGCTTTTTTTTTTCATTAATCACTCATAAAACTCCTATATATATATATATATATATCATATATTTATCCAAAAAAAGCATTTAATTCACTACACAAGATAAATCCTTATAGAACGTCTGTGTTGATTCACCTTTCGATACAGACTGTTTTTCTAACTTGCGTGTTCCCAGCAGGGAGATGAAGATGGAGAAGCGGCCCTGCAGTGGCATTGCCCGGGTGACACCATCCAGTCACATGGGACCCTCAGCTCACCCCACCTCCGGTGCAGGTAACAGAGCAGGGTTGTCTTAAGTTTTTTTGGTTAAGTTTTATCATCATCGTACTAAACACCCTGCTGGTGAAAATAAGAACTGCATGAGGGTTGCACTGTAGCTCTAAACTGTGAAGAGCTGGAAAAATCTGGGGATTACACTGTAACTAATGGGAGTTACATACCCAAGGAAACTTGGTTTAAAATTTAAATATTTCTCCTAAACGTGCTTCAGAACTTTATTGCCCAGAATTATGAGGTTCCATTAGACGTGTACCATTTATAGATTATGAAACAGCCAGCAGGCTCACTTCTCTGGATTCATAAAGGATTAAAACTGAACTATATTCAAATGTTTTGCAGAGCTGCGAGTGGAGGTGGACGCCGTGCCACACCACCACCCGGTCTCCACGGATAGCAGCTCATCCTCAGGCTACTCCAGCTCTTCCTGCTCCCCTCGGACCCCGCACAACTGTGACTCCACCTTCGACAGGACCAGAGACATTCACAGACGTACGTTTTCAGTCAGGACTGCAGAATTATTGCAAACGGATCTCCGTAATTCAGTATAAAAATTCTTGAGCAGCATGCTCTAAATTGACAGTAAGGACAAGAAGGACAACAAAATTACAGATAGAAGTTTGTTAAATCGATTTGAGCAATTGCACAAAACTAGAGACGGGCTTCAGCTTTTTCCAAACCGTTTATATGCAAATTTATATGCAGATGTTATATAAACACAAGTCTCTTTCAGGTGTGTTGGCTCCAGACATAGCAGGAAGTGGTCCAGAGAAGGACCGGTCTTGCCTGTTTATTCTGAACTCCAGCTGCCCCACAGGCTCCAGTCGCCCCACAGCCCAGGTCCTGCCCGTCCAAACCGATCCAGCTCCTCCTCTCCCTCCCTCCTGCTCCTCCCACCTCCCCTTCGGCATCCCGCAATCAGCCTACCACCCACAGGCCACTTACCCACAGACGCTGCTCTCCCCGGTCTCAAACCCAGCACGCATCCTCACCTCCCCACGCAAGCCCAGGCCCCCTCCGCTGGCCACAGAGGACAGGACTAAGCCGCTGGGCTCGGGACTTCCTGCAGCCGGAGCAAGCTTCAGTTCAGGGCTCGGGGTGGGAGCTGGGGTGGGGGTGAGGCGGGAAAACCTGCTTCCCAGGGTCAACATGGACGCCTCCTCTGGACTCCAAGACTCTGCGGTTTGTCGTGGTCTTGCGGGAGGTGCTGTGGGTCTGATGGTAGAAACCAGTTGTGCTCTGACTTCCACGTCCAACAGCCACCACCACGTCTCCCACCCCCCTGTCCACTTCCATCTCTCATCCTCTTCCTCCCCTTCTCCATCTGGATATTACTCTTACCCCCCTGTGTCCTCACCCTCCTTCCCCTCTTTCTCCTCCTCCTCCTCCTATACCTCCTCAAAATCTGCCTCTCAGACTGGCAGCTCCAGTAGTGGAGGTAGCTATGTTCCTATGGCAACAGCAAGCGCAGTTCCTGTGGCTGCAGTCCCCGGCAACACTTATTACCCACCCCAGCCTACCTCCAGCCCCTCTCCTTCCCCCTCCTCTGCTTCTTTATTGGATCAAAGTTCTGGTCACAGAACTTCCGTGTGTGTTTGCAGCTCTTGCGGTTGCCGGGGGAACTGCGGCTCCTACGGGGCATTGCCCGGATACGCCGCAGCCGGCTACCTGCAGCCATTTTCAGCCGGGCCCTCCCTCTTCACCCTGGGCCCTCTGCTCCATCTCAGCCCCCTGATAGCATCGTCCAGCACTGCGGGCACCGGTGCCGCACCCTTCTCCTACCCAATGATGGTACCACCGCCTCTCTACCGCCACAGCCCTCTGTCACATGACCAGCAGCAGGGTTTCGGCTTTTACCAGCCCCATAGCTTCATGGGAAATGGCGCGCAGAAAAGAACAGCAGGGAACCTGTCGTGTTATAACTGCGGTGCCAACGGACACAGAGCAGAGGACTGCAAGCAGCCGCCCATGGATTCAGCACAGCCAGGTGAGTGAGTTCTGCCCATATTCAAGAGTTCATATATGAACTATGAGTGAATTATAGGCATTGTGATTTCATGCAAATGTGTAATGAACTTATGACGACAAAAGGTAAAACTTGACCAGTTTAGTGAGATGGAGTTCTTTATTTCAATATAAATAATTTAATATTTTAATGCAGATTTTCATATAATTAAAAATTTAAAGCTGTCAGTATGAAATTACCTCATTCAGTACTAAAAGTTTTTTTTAAATTACTTTACAGATTATCACTTCATTTACATATTTCACCCACTTTATTCATAATATGTTTTATTTATGTAATTTTGAACCCCTCGGGACGCCGTAGCGTCGGACCTCGCCAAAGCTTCACCTTAACAACTCTGCTGTGTTTCTCAGGGACGTTTCGGCTGAAGTACACTCCTCACGCCGACAGTAAGGACTCAGGGGACTAAGCAGCAGAAACGGCACTGGATTTGAACTCCAGACAAACCTGTACCTCATGGTCCTGCTGAAGCCGACAGGAAGCAGCTGCAGAGTTTTTTTTTAAAAAAAGGGACGAGGAGATGAACTGCCTGCTTCGAGGGGCAGGGGTGCACTGTTAGTCTGTTCAAAGACTGCTGAGTTGAATCTTTTGTGTTCTTTTTTCCTTTCTTAAACCAAAGCTTACAAAGAGATTAGAGGAGAACGAAGAAGATCTTAGGCACAAGTAGAGCTGGACATCTATAAACTCTGCTACGCTTGATCTCAGAGATGTAGCTGAAAGTCTTCATCATCCTCAGAGACAGACAGTCGGTCACGTTACCCACAGTGTCGTCTGAAAAGCAGCTTCCCAGCCAAAAGATTTACAGTGACGGGTACAGCACTCCAGATGTGTCCAGATATCTTCCACAATGCGCAGCCTCTTGCTAAAATTTGTTTGGAAGCACCAGTGTTATCCTTCCTTTGACGGGATCTACAACATCTCATGCTGCCACAACAAGTAGTTCGGGTGTTGGCTCATTGCTTTTCACGGCTAAGAGACTGATTGCTCTGATTAAGAAGCTGTCTGTAGAGCTAGCAGTGACCAAATCCTGACCCGACTTTATGGTGACTGTATTCATACATCCAGCAGGATTCGAACTCTGGTTGATTTAAAAACATCCGCATTCTAAATACTGGTTAAATATTCCAAAGGTTATTCATTTGCTTTGTTTTGGTCAAGCAAGCTTCACACATCTCATCCACAGGCAGGGATCAAATACCTGATCTGAGCTGGCGCTTTACCTCCTGTGCACCTGCCTGCATACAGGTGTGCGCAGAGCTGCGAGGCCTACAGCTGCATTTAAGCCAGACTGGACAGATTTAAGTGATAAACTGGAAACCATCTTCAGCAACTGGAGATCAAAGAGGAGAACTTGTGTCCATGGTGCCTCTACAGCGGGAGGCTGTATGTAAAGATGGACCCTGAAACAAGTGTTGCCATGTTGACGTGATGTGCAACCAAAGTCTGCTCAGTACTGAGCAGAGGATGAACACGTGCTATTGAGCTCACGCCTTCTTCTGCTGGACCCTCGGCACTACTGGCTAAGCATTAACACACGGAACTTGAGCCAAACTACAAATATGGCTTCTGATAAGTGCTTCTTATCACGCTCATGTTTGTTTGAGTGTTTATTTTCCTGTTTTTGGTTTATTCAGCTGCTCTGGGGCACCTGCTGACCACTGCTTAGGAAATACATGTAGGAACTTTTGTGCAGGAAGCATTTCAATTTTCTGACGAATCTGGAGGAACTTTGGCATTTTTTTTTTCAGGAAGTTAAGTTTGTGTTTTGTAGTGTAACTTAAATAGGTAATTTTAATGCTATAGCTAGAAAGCTAAGGACACAACCAGTGGAGGAAAAGATTCTGCTACAAAAAGCTTCCACCACGGTCAAGGTGGTGGCTGCGGGGGCTGCGTCAGAGCGGATCTAGAGGGAGCCACTGCACTTCCTGTTAATGCTACTGTGCAGAAATTGGTTCGAGTTTAGCCAGGGGAGCTAAATGGGTAAAAAAAAATTATTTACACCCGCTCCCTCCTCATATCGTCACTCTCTTAATAATAATAATACATTTTATTTGTAAGCGCCTTTCAAACACCCAAGGACACTTTACAGCATTAAAACAAATAAATAAATAAAACTGTCAATTTTTTTCAGGTTTTTCAGAAAAGACAAAAAAACTGAACCAAACGTTGAAAATATGATGATTGATACAAAAATAAATCTTTCATTAAAAAATAACTGAGGCCATTATTAACATTTTGGGGCTACAGCTCCACGAGCTTTAATTCTGGACTCATCATGGAGCTCTTTGATGTTTAAGAGCTGTGTGCCCGGATCTCTCCACCCCGGATGAGTTCTGCACAGACCCTGGTTGCAAATGACATCATCATCACCCAGTTTCACTTTATTTGGGCTTTTATGAAGTGGCATGCAGTGGGGGGGGGGGGGGGCCTTTCGCCCCGCCCGCCTGTCAGCCATCTTTATGCACTTATAGGCGATGCGCAGCCTTTCTACCTCTGAGCCAACCAGAGAGCAGAATAGCCCTCTGTGCACAAATACAGACAGGACAATCAGTGTAGACTGAATCAGACAGCTAAAGTATCTGTTATGGTTTACATCACGATTCTAAGTGCCAATTTTCTCTGTTCATAGTTTTGGTGTAAGCGTGAGTTGTTCTTTTGTACTTCGCGTGTATAGTGTTTAGGCATAGCATGGTTGAATTTTCAGAAAGTAACAGGAAGTGTTTGTGTTATTTGTTTTCGGGGGGGGGGGGGGGGCTGCTGAGCAGGACCCAGAGCTGCACAGACACAGGGACAGCTGATCCTTCAGATGAAATTCTCTCTGTGCCCCTGGAGGGCACAGCACAGGGACGTGGGATGTTTATTTAAAATGAAAAATCTGTATGTATGTGTTGTTTGAAGTATCAGGAATGTGCTTTTGTATTGTAAAATAAAACGTTGTGTATTTTATTCCATTAGTTGCGTAGGGGAAGGAAATTGCCTTATACTTTCCTGTCATTGTTTTATATAGATTATACCAAAGAATGTCCTCTCTGGAGGTGGTTTGTAGACACATTTCCACTTTTGTAGGTTTCATTTACTCTCGAAGCATCTTGGTAACTTGATGCATGCATGTTGCTAAATCTTTGTTTAAATATGCTTTTAAAATATTTGTGTGTTTTGAATGTTTCAACTTAATTAATCTTTCTTGGTAAGATTTTTTTATGGCTTAAAATAAAATATTTTTTGATTCTCCCTTTCATCACCGTGCCGGTGTGATTTGTTTATTAAACGGCAGTGGGTGTTCCTCAGAAAGGCTGCGGGGTGGAGACGCTGCACAGTAATTGGCTGAGCAACTGTCAAAGAGCGAGTTGTCGGTCAGTGAGCGTACCCTGACTCTAATGGGGGAAGATCATTTACACAAGAAATCACAGGAATCGCCCCCTGCTGGCCATTAACAAGAATGCACGTTTAAGGTACTTCCCAAAAAAACCTGCTTCCACCATTTATCTACAGTCTAAACCAGCAGTTCCCAAAGTGCTAATGCTAATATGTGACCCATATGTGAGAGTAATGAGTAATATCACAAACTAACCACCTCCTATTACCAGTTTCAATTTACTTTTTATATAAATAAATAAATTTATTCAAATATTTAACTGTACATACTTTAAAACTGGCTTACCGTCTCTTCCCCCCGTACACACTTTGGGAACCACTGGTCTAAGGGTATGAATCAGTTTCACACCTTTTTTCCATTTGTTTCTGAATATCTGCACTGACATATTCATTTTATTTTATTTTATTTTGCTGGTTGTAAGTCAGGGCAGCATGGTGGTGTGGTGGTTAGCATTGCTGCCTCCCAGTGAGAAGGTCCTTGGTTCGATTCCAGTTTCCTCCCACAGTCCAAAGACATGCAGTTACTGGGGTTAGGTTAATTGGTAATTCTAAATTAACCAACGGGTGTGAATAGTTGCCCCATGACAGCTGGGATAGGCCCCTGTTACCTGAACAGGATAAGTTTAAACAAATAGTAGCTTGTACAAAATCTTTTTTCAGGATGTTTAATAAAGTATCCATCTACTTCTGGGGGGACTGGAGCTTATCTCAGCTGTCATGGGGCAACCATTCACTTTATCTAACCCCACATCTTTGAACTGTGGGAGGAAATCCACACAAACACATGGAGAACATGCAAGCTCCTCAGGGAGGGGCTTGGGCCAAGGCGGCATCGAACCCAGGACCTTCATGCTGCAAGACAACCATGCTAACCACCACGCCACTGTGCTGCCCCAATAATATACTGAGCTGGTATGGATTATTGTTTGAGATTTGCCATATTTAAAGGTGGAAGAGTCCAATGTCAAAATGTCTTTTTTTTTTTTTAAATAAGATCAAATTAGTTCTAAATGCTCTGTGTTTCTACCTGAGAGTGGTGGGGTAGTGGTGGCCTAGAGGAGCAGAAGAGAGTTCATCACTGAGAGGACACTGGTTCAAATCCTTGGGCTGGCATCACCATGGGCCCCCAAGCAAGGCCCCCGCCCCCATGCGTGATGTGTTAAATACAGAGACTGAACTTCACTGCATGTATGTGACAAATAAAACTTTCTTCTTATATAATTTAGGGTTTAATGGTCAGAATAACACAGGAAACCCATAATTTTTTTCTCCTTTTATTGTTTACAAAATACCAACATAAATACACAAAGGAGGCTGCGTGATATTGCTGTGTGTGAATGTGTGCGAAACAGAGGAGCAGGCAGAAAAGGCAGTGCGCGCGCACACACACACACACACAAACGCTCCACCCCTCCGTTACACACACAGTGGCTTACACTACTCGTACTGCAGACAGCGAAGAGTCAAGACATCGTACAGTCAAATAAAAATCACATTAAATAAAAAGAACCAAAAAAAGATAAAATACTGTGATATAAAGCAGCTAAACCTCTATCTGTTAGGAAGATGGTGCAAGAGTGCAGCCCTTTAAAAACCCACCGGGCAGGTGTAAATTCCTAAATCCCCTCGCAGTGACGGCGCTTCTTGTATCTCAGTGAAGTGAAACAAATCAGCCCCGTGGGTTAAAGGGAAAACCGAGCCAGGCGCGCCGCTCGTGAACCCGCCCGTCTTTCGCTCTTTCCAATCCTGGTTTTTGCAACAACAACAACAACAAAAAAATAAAATAAAAAAGGATGAGGACATGGTGACCCCCTCCCCACGTCTGCATTATTTATTTATTTAAACAGCAACACCATCATCCTCCATTCACTCATGCAATCAGACCACGCTCCTCATAGTGTGTCCAAAATCCACTTGGTTACACTCACATCGGAACCCCTTTCATATTCAGAGTCAACATCATCTGTACACCAAGGCATCTTTTTTTTCTTCTTCTTTTTTTTTTAGTGGACTACAATCATCTGTTTCAAGAGCAAAGCAGTTTCCTAACATCAGACAGTGAGGATGCTTTTGACTACAATGCAGGGAGGCATAAAAACAGCAAAGGAGGACCATATATGTAATCTGATGAGACGCGCCGCTTAAGGATCTCCTCTATTCACTTTCAAATCTCTCTGGCTAAAGAAATCCCCAGGCTTCATCTTCTAACTGCAACAGAGGGCTGGCATTGTTCACTGTCTAATGTATATATAGAGAGACAGTTAAGTGGTGAGCCTCGCCGCCTTTTATGTAACATTACTACCTGAAATTTATATATACACATTAACATAAACAGACATGTAACCACAACACTGGAAACAAAAATGCCACCAACATGTACATGACAGTGGACAGAACGTATCCAGAGAGGACGACAACAAAGAGGAAAGACTCTTATTGGCCTGAGTCATCATTACACTTGGTGGGTTTGGGGGGGGGGAAGAGATTTTTCTACCTAAACTCTGCTGTTCTGCTCAACCCTTGCGGCGTTATGCTACTGGCTGAGAGTGGCGGTACACAGACACACAACCTGAACCGGTGTGAGCTGGCAAACGATCAGATGCTGTGTTTAGATTTAGCAGTTTGTGTCTGTGGTTTAGCTCTTACAGTTAATACTTAAAAGGGTGTGACAGGAAACATGGAAAAGTGGGGAGACTAAAAACTACAAGTGTCCAGTCGCTGGGCCCAGTGGAGGAAGAAAAGGAGGGATGAAGGAAGGTCGTTCACTGGGCGGTCACGGCGGCGCCGAAGGTCTCCTGGGAGGCGTACACCATGTAGAGGAAGCCGTCTTGGTCGCGCTCTCGCTCATACACCTCAGAGATGGCCGCTGACACAGACACCATACTGTGACCGTTAACCAGCAGGAAGAAAGCCTGGTTGGAGTTTAGCTGGAGTCGCCTCCTGGTGGGGAATGAAAGACATGACAAGAGTGAGGAAAGGGAAAGACAAAAGGAGATGAGATTGAAGGAAAACAACTAAAGTAACAAGAGGGTATAGGACAGAAAAAGAAAAGTTAGGAGAGAGAGAGAAATGAAAGCAGGAGAAGAGAGCATGTGAAAGGAAATGAAAGAGGGGAAAGGTGTGGAAAGAAAAGGAAATCTAGAGAATTGAAAAAGGGAGAGGAGAGGCAGATCGAGCAAAGGAAACAAGGGGGAGGAGAGTAAATAAAGTAGATTAAATGAAAGAAAAAATAAGGAGGATGGAAGGAAACACGAAAAGGAAAAGAAGTAAGGAAAATTTATGGGAACACTGAATATATATGAGGAAAGGAATGAAAGGGAGGGGAGAGATGAAACCCCCAGAACATGAGAGCAAAATAGATGTAAGAAACAGGAAAGGAAAAGAGGAGACTGGAATAAATGAGGAGGAAAAAGCATAGAAAAAAGAAAAAGGAAGGAAAATGGAAATTAGAGTCATAGAAAGGAAGGGGAAAGGAAAGCCAAAGAAAGAGAGAAGAGCCAATGAGATCATACGATGAAAGGAAATTAAAAGAAAACGAGGTGAAAGGAAAGGAAAGATTCAGGTCTACCTGATGATTTTGATAAGTTCACTCATGTTGACATGGTCTGGCACCAGGAACTTGGTCTTGTCCAGGATGGGGAGCTGCTTTTCTCCTTTATATCTCTCAATGATCACCTACAGGAGACAAAAACATGATCAATAATCAGTTTCTCCTCCTTTTCTTCTTTTATCTGCTCGACTTTCACGAATGGAAAATTTCCTGTGCCCTTTATTGAAACCAGTGTCTATGATCAATAGTGAGATATAATATAAGGAAGCTTTAGCTGCACATATCAGATTGAGAGGTTAAAAAAAAACCCCTCTGCCTCAAAGTCGTGTCCTTGTGAATCTGAAATTCACATCTACTGGATCAAGACTGATTTGCTTTAGCCTTGAAAGGAAATTCCATCGTTTCACTAAGACGTGTAATTAAGATGGGTTTCAGACCCGCAGGATTAACACTGAGTGCACTGCACTTCAGAAAGAATCACTATCAGACTCTGTATTAAAAGGCTGGGCCAACCCAATTTAACTCGCACTGATGTGCTGGATAAACCAAGGCTGTCAGCCTCCACTTAATGCTCTGCAGCCGCCGGTGACTTCAACGACAAATCAAAGCTTTCCTTACAAACCCCCCCCCCCCCCCCAAAAAAAAACCATCCAAGTGCTGTCAGTCAGGCCGCACTCTTAATCTCTGGGATCGTTCTGATCACATGGCTCGTCCTAACTGTTTTAACTGAGGGGATGCAAAACGAGTCAGTCCAGTGCTGGAGAAACCAAAGCACCAGGCACAGAGGGCCCCTTCCATACTGTGACTGGTCAGCTGTACACAGGTAATATGGCATTCACATATTTGGGAAGGGGGCTCCTTAAAAAAAAACACGCCAGACACGCATAATTGCTGAGATTCTCTGCGACTGGTTGAGTGTCCTGCACACTCTACCCACACAGCACGGCCGACTTAAGGCCAGTTTTACACTTGTGTGTGTCCATGAGTATGTGAGGGTCTGCTTGGGGCAGAGTGACCTACATTTCAGGGGAAGAACAGACTCTGTTGTGACTGTGCAGACATTACACTGCAAGGACACCAGCTACACAGGCCTCGTCCAAGAGAGCTAGAAAACAATTTAATGATGTTTCAGAATAACTACCTGTCCGTATGCATGTCCACAACTGAATATAATTCTAGCATTAACAAATGTGTTTCAGTAGTGATGATGATCACCTGTTGACAAAGGGAAACTTCAGACAATGTCCCAACAACATCCAGAGTCTGTGTGAAATCAGACTGAGAGTCCAGACCCTGGTCCTAAGGGTCTCTGACACTAATCCACTGAGGCCAGTTGACACAGAGCATCCTCAGCTCTCGCTCGGCATGCTAATGCAGTTCATCAGCAGCCTCAATAAACCTCTTCACTATTTCTGCTGAGTGTGCAACAAGACAATGACAGAGCTGCTTTCACAGGCCGGTGATCTGCTAACTGACTACAGTGCTTAAATTAAGATAAAAAGATTAGAGCAACAGTTTAGTTTATTCATCCTTATTTTATGTAAAAGATGCAAACATTCTCCTGTTTAAGCTTCATAAATATACGGCTTTTCTTTGTCTAGACTGAGTAAATTCCATATTGCTGTGTTAGCGGTTGTTCGTCAGGCAAATCAAGTGAAAACAAAACTACAATCAGTTTTGGAAATTAGGTAGCTGGAATTTTTAATTTCATTTGTTTTCCACATTAATTGATTCAAATATTATTTCAGATAACAAAAGAGTATTTGGCTGCTTCCACACTGACCACGCATATTTGGTGACTAGTTTTAGAATATATATATATATTTTTAATCCAACATCATCCACGATCATCAACTCCCTCTGGCTTATTGTGTGCAGCTGGCTGCTTTAGTGCAGTCCTGGAGCTCATTCAGCTGCTTCCCCAGAAAGGATCTCGTCCCACACTCGAACGCACTCCAGCTCCTCCACCTCGGACTGGTGACAGCAGTCCTTCTCCAAGCTGGAGGATAACTGTTAATAAGACAGCTGCAGCAGATGGAGAGCTCATTCAGTGAGCCCACCAGTCCAAGGCAGTGGCACTGGAGATCAGATTCGGTGGACAGGCAGCTGATTATATTGCTCAGTTAGTTATTTTTAACAAAGTACTTGGTAATGCAAAAATTGGCACAGGATAAGCTTATAATAACTATGTCTGCAGGCAGCATGTGTGTGCACGCTCTCGGCCGTCCGGGTCATGGTGCTCTTAAGTGCTTGAAAAGACGGCAACTGCTCGTCTTTGGGGTCGTAAAGACGTTTGGCCTCTGATCCAAGAGGCTTCTTCAGTTCTAAAACAACTGGCGGAAAGTCACAGGAATTTAACAGTGATGGGCAGATGAAGGCTCATGAAGCTTTGAAACTTTCCATCCAATTGGTTCAAAAAACGGTTCATTTCTCGAGGCTTCGCGTGCGCACAACTCCCCCTGCTGGTCAAAACCTTTATTGTCATTTCAGCTACTTGCGATGACCTCTTGGCAGCATGGGAATAATGACGGCCAAGAATAGAAATAAAAACAGCCTAACATGATTTTGTGTGGTTCATTCGTTCATCTGTTTTTGGTTAATGTGTGGGTGATGGTAATAGAGGTCTATTAATGTCAAATACTGGGGTGATTGTTGACTTTATTCAAACACTTCACTTTAGAGTGGAAAAAAAAAGGAGACTACAGGCACATTATGTATAATACTTTACTGGAGCTCCACTGAAACCTGCTCCTCTGTGTAACAGCGAACTGGTGAAACTCCAACACTAACAAATTTTGTGGGGATCCACTGTGTTTTCATAAAATCACACCTACGCCGCATCACCAGTGACGTCACTCGCCCTTCATGAAGCTGGCCTGGACACGCGCTTCATAAAATACTTCCTGGATTTCTCGACACAGCAGTCCCATCACTAGTATTTAACCCCTAGTGGGGATTGTCCACTTGGAGGTGGTCTTAAGGGTTGTTGACCCACTATTAATCACAAGTGGTGAAAAAAAGGTGTGGGTCATTACCTCACAAAAACTGGCTCCTCTCACGGGCAAAAACACCCAAACACAAACTAAACAACATGCTGTGCAATGCAGCGAGGAGTGATCGGAGTGCTTATGTAGGAGAAACCAAACAACCGCCCCACAAACACGACAACACAGGACCTAAAGGAGAAAGCACCGTTTTGAGGACCAAAACAACAAACGGTCTTTCTTATTAAACCTCTGTTTTTGCCTTATATGCTGTATTTCCATGCATGTTTACACCCATTTTCCTAGCAAAAAAAATGAAGAAATTAAGGGTGACTTAAGAGTTTTGCACAGTACTGTCTCAGCTGAAGTATATAGAAATGAGCTGACCTCTGTGTAGCATGAAAGCAGGACACTAATGAGCCAGAACCAAGTGTGACAGCTATTATCAGTCTATCTTCTGCTCGGGGGGGGGGGGG
>JAVDPK010001863.1:248194-260906 GCA_034780415.1 Cichlasoma orientale
AAAAGATCGGATACAGGTCGCATGAGGGCAAAAAAATCGGAATTGGGTCACTTCAGGCTGCAGTGTGAACGTAGCCAAAAAGTTCCTGATTGGATTGAAATTCTACCATTTAATCAGTCTGTTACTTAGCAGTGATTAGCAAATACGTACGCCTCTGCACTGCACCTGTACAGTTTATAGATGCAGCTGCTAACCAAGCCTGTTGGCGTTAGCTGCTAACTTAAAGAGTCCAAATATGGTTACTTTAGGCTCCAAAAAACCTGTAATTTTTTTGTAGTCCAATGGGTGGCGTCATGGTGGCTACAGCATTTTTGTACACAGTCTACGGCCAGCATGTATGACAAATAACATCAGTTGATTTGCCTGATGGCCAAATTCTCCTTGAAGGACAGATGTCAGATTTTGGACTTTGAATTACAATGGAACTTTTGATAGAGACAATAGAAAAAAGTTGAATCTTTATGGTATTTTTGTGACCTGCAGCTAAAAGAAGCAGTTGTTTAGAAGGCAAACTGTGTAATTTTTTACAGCGTGTTCACTGTAAGAAAATGTCTAACTGAATTAACATGCTGCTGCCAAAGGATGAGTGCTTATTTTCATGCTAAAATTGAAATGTGAACACACAATTCCATTATTACATTATTCCACGACTGCATTTCAGTCTGGAACAAGGAAGTTCTGAATGCGTCAGTCTCTCGTGATCAGACCCGAGAAAAAAAGCAGCTGCTGAGTCATGGGCTTCAACTCAAAGTAAAGAAATCCACAAAAACCAAACAAACCGGGAAGTAATTGACCTTGAGGCTAAAAGGTTGTGCTTTTTTAAATAAAGTTCCGTTATGTCATACTGGGAATTATTCAGTTACCTCAAGTGACACTGGAAAACTCCCTTTTGTTTAATGAGTCATTATATGAAAGACCTTGTAACAATTTAATGCATAAATTAAAAAAAAAAAAACAACTATCTGAACACGTGAAGCCAGATTGTCTTGTATACATAAGACACACAGAGAGTAAATGAACAGCATCCTGAGCACTATCACTCTGTAAACATAACCTTATACACACAAACTCTTTCTGAACTGGCGATATGACGTAAATATTCACATGATCACCTGAACTAGCAGTTAGCTGCAGTCCAACAAGTCTGTCACAGCATCACGCCAACTTTAACATCCTCATACGTACACATAACACATGTTTGCCAGTGCAGGCTGGAGCTCGTGTGCTCTGTTTGTGCAAATTTAGACCAATAACATGATCTTAAACTGGAGCTCGGGTCCTTTTAGTGTTACTGGGAAACAGATTTCCAAACTTGAAGGCAGCGTGTACACATCTTTGTCTATTAGTTGGTCTGCTTGATATAGGATTGAAAAAAAAAGATAAAGGTTATTTATCTATATTGCGGCACTCTTTGACACAATTTTATATATTAAAAGCTGTTCACAATATTTGGTTCAAACTTCTAGCACCCACATATAGATAAAAAAGTGCCATATTTTTGAGTCCTGGCCATTAAGGCCTTTGAAAACACAAATTTCTGCTATGTACAGAACTCTCTTCATCAGTTGCATTGTATTTTCCTGAAAGCGGTAAAGCTAATGAACAGGATAAGAGTGTTTAAGAATCTAGTTTGATGACGTTATTGAAACTCAGCAATGTGTCTGCAGGCCTTGCATTTAGCTCTGTGGGCTGGGAAAGCATAACTGAAAGTATAAACCTGCATCGAGTTTATGGGCTACCCACGAAAACCATAAAAAATAAAGAAAGACAGAAAGAAACGTAAACTCCTCGCGTTCAGGTACCGGTTTGCATCCCCCTTTCACATTTTCTCCTCTTTTGAACTATTTTCTTCTCCTCCACAAACTGTCCCATCCCCCAATCCTGCAGCTCTCTTCTCTTTGCCCTGCATTTCGACACCACTTTGTTTTTCTCTCAGTGCTCCAACACAAGTAAACACTTGAGAGAGCGCGAGAGATAGAGAGAGAGAAAGAGAGGGGCCTCCACTCCCAGCCCCGATACGTTCTTCTAATGTTCTCCTCATCTAAAGCTGAAGGTATACAAATGGAAACAACCTTCTTCTAGAAGTTGAAACGAACACAGGCCCAAGGAGGTGGCTGGCTTTGCTAATCAGCAGTACAGAAGCAGCCTGACAAAATGTACGCTGATAATCGGCACAGGGACAACAACTAACAA
Organism: Cichlasoma orientale; assembly: GCA_034780415.1. Classification (NCBI taxonomy): domain Eukaryota; kingdom Metazoa; phylum Chordata; class Actinopteri; order Cichliformes; family Cichlidae; genus Cichlasoma; species Cichlasoma orientale. The sequence continues at coordinate 250,388 of JAVDPK010001863.1, forward strand.
CCACCTGACCCGCGCACACAACGCTGTAATTCACTTTTTTTGCGCAGTTCAGAGAACAATTCGGGTTCGAGCTGAAAGCCCACAGTTTTACACAAACGACACGCAGCGGAGGAGCTGAGCGCTGAAAACAAGCAGCGGTGAGACCTACCGAACGTCCTTCTTTGTTTGAAGGATTTTTCTGAAGGCATGTTGCGTCAAAGTCAGCTGGCAGTAGGTGGACACGGAGGAGGTAGCGTCTGTTTCAAAGCAGCGATATAAAAGCTAAAAACGGCGTATAAAACTATCCGTGGCCGCGGCGCTGGCAGCTTATCGGTGGAATACCGACGGATAGGTACGAGCCTTTAGATGCTTTGATGTCGTCGCTTCCTTCCTCTGCCTGTGTTTTCGTCAGAACGAGCTGGAGCAAGCAAAACAAACCAGTCACATGACCTATGACGTCAGTGCCGTCCTCCTCTGCCCCCACTGTTTTTAATGCCCACTAACTGCTCGGATAATGTTTAAAACTGAATGAAAAATAAATACTGTTTAATTTATTTTTAAATAAACATGTTAAATTTTGTTTGTTTTTTCAGGAACAATGCATATTTATGAAGAGAAAATAATGTTAACATGGCCACAAATGTAATTTGTAACTTACTAATTAATAAAAATTTAAGTTCAGCTTCACAAATCTGATCATTTTCGCTTCCCTAAAAACTTCCTGTGCCTCTCTCACAGGTGGGAGAAGGAAGCTGAAAAGCCAGTTTCAGACATATGACCGATGAGCCCAAGGGCCCAATATAAAAGAAATATAAATCCTCAAATTAAAAGCCCAAAATGCTGTAAAACTTGCATTTTGAAGAACTTTATAACATCATACATAAAAGCCACTGGGGTCTTCTGAGGCATGGATACTTTGCTGGATGTTTTCCAGATATTAGGCATCTTTTTCAGCCTCAGGGAGTGATCAAAAAATGGAACTATGGAGGGAAGCTGGGTTTGATGAGTATATGGGTATAGAGGGGTAATCTATAAAAGAAAGGGAAGGGAAATCAGTGGAGGTAGTGATCCTGGCCTCCTGGTTTTGGGAATTGTTTTTTGGGGGGCTGGGGAGTGTTGGAGAGGAGATAGGCATTCATGGCCCTTTGTGGTGCCACAGGAAGGCATTCTAAAGAGGGGGTTAGCCAAGATGTAAACGAGGAGGTGATTCAGTCTTTTAACAAACCTCTTGACCCCCTGGGGTGCGGCGGACGGCCCTCTGTGTGTCTCCGGCTTCTGGGGAGCATCGTTGCAGCTTCTCAACCTCGTTACCAAGTACACACACAATACACAGACACTTACACACAAACAGACAAAGCAAGATTTTGTGCTTGTCTCTGTTTTCGTTTTTGTCTTTCAGGTGCTCTAAGCCACACACAACAATTGTTCTTTGTGTGTGTGTGTGTGTGTGTGTGTGTGTGTGTGTGTGTGTGTGTGTGTGTGTGTGTGTGTGTGTGTGTGTGTGCTTTGATACAGATGCAGCAATTGGCAACCGATTATATGTGCTCTTTTTTCCTCATCCCCTCTTGAAAAACTGGTTTAACTTGTTAGCAGATCTCAGTCTCGTCTGCTGCTTCTCCTTTGCTTTTCATGCCACTTTGTGTCTTTCACACCACAGTTAATCTCATTGTACATTCTGTATAATGACAATAAAGGGATTCTATTCTATTCTGTTTTATTAAGAAGTTGATCCCTAGCGTTTATTTAAAAGAACTGAGGTTGCACTTGTGACTGAAATAAAATGTAAACAAACCTGAAATAGTAATTATTTGGAATACATGCAATAAACATGAGAGATGAAATAAGCAGAGGGCCTCTTTAGAAAAACGACTGGACTTCTTTTAAGTTTCTTGAAGACTTTTCACCCTCTCATCCGAAAGGCTTCTTCAGTTCTCAAACCAAATGGTGGAGAGTCCCAGATATTCACAGTGCAGTCCTGATCTCCCTTCCCAGGCACCTCATCCCCCACTCACACCTTTCTTCAGGTGACCTCAATAGGTCATTTGATAGAATGGTGTGAAGTCTCATGGTGGTTTCATTGTTATGACCAAGGCCTTTTTTCACACATTGGCGCATGTGATTATGCACACGAACAATAGCGGGTCAACAAACACCTCCAGGGGACACCCCCCACTGGGGTTTAAATACCTGCGCCTCTGCTGCTTATCTATAACTACTAGTTTTAAACTTGGAAAACTGTTTTCCAAGTTTCAGTTTTTCCAAAAGAAACCAGCGTCTACAGATGTAATGACATTTTTATTTATTATAAAGGCTACAAATACATTTTTCACCACCCACTGCTTTAATAGCTACAACATTTAGCACCATCTTGTGGTCAAAACACATCAATCAACCAAGTCAAATCAACAACAAAAGGTCAAATTCAACTATAATTTCCAAGAAAAATACTTTATCCAGTTTATGTAGTAACATTTGTTACTGGAACGTCAACAAACAACAAAAAGTGGTGCAAAATGACCACAACAAATTGCCATATAAAATTACATAAAGCAGATCGATTCAAACAACTGTACATAAGTACAAGTTATTCGGATGTGTCACCATTTTTGCCGAGGTCTGGAAAAAAACCCAAACTGTCACCCTCAGATTAGAGAAAATTAGTTATCATCACTGTGCACATTGAAGCAAGTTTCACTCGGTACCGACCAAGAAAGAAGGCCCGCTCTAAAATCAACACCTTCAAGCTTGACTGAAGTTCACAGGTGCCCACACGGACGAGCCAGCTCCGATGAGACAAAGACTGAGCTGTTTGGCCACAGTGACGAGAGGTGTTTGGAGGAGGAAAGGTGAGGCTTTCAAACCTAAGAACACTGTACTAATTGTCAAGCATGGCGGTGGTAGCATCATGCTCTGGGGCTGTTATGTGCTTTGTGCGTACACTGCATGAAGTGATGGAATGACGAAGAAGGAGGACTACCTCCAAATTTGTCAACTTTACATCAACTCAAACAGCTAGACAGTTGACAATAACAGGACAATAAAGCAGGCGAATATTAAGCTTCTGGAATGGCCTTCTCAAAGCCCTGACCTCAACCCCATTGACCTCAACTCATGAACTAGGCTCAAAAGTCAGATCCGTGCCAGGAAACCAACTAATTTAAATGAACTCTACCAATTCTGCCAAGAAGAGCAAAAATGTACAAAATAAGATGCAAAAAAGAGAGACTAAGACCCCAACTCCCCCAAAAGGATGTGTTTGATGTCTGTTATGCAGAGGTGGTAGGAAGCCTTTTACATTTCTGTGCCAGGCGCCCATTACCTAATATTCTGTCACTGTTAGCATGCATTGCTGCTGAGAAATGTTGATCGACTTGTTGCACCAAACCTGAGCCAGTAAGGTGAGTTTACATTTTCAGCCTCTGGCGCGGCAGCATTAGCTGTAGTGTCATGTTTTGTTTTTTTATTTTTGCAGGTCTTATAAAAGCTGCTGTTTCTGTCAAAAAGTACGTTAAAAAAAATTGTAAAAAAATAAAATAAAATAAAATCTGTGAAGTGACAGCAGGTCATTCTACCTGTAGTGAAATGAAACAAATCCAGTACTTGGGTAGAAATACCAGATTACATGCCAGCTGCTCCTGGGCAGCAAAGTAGACCAAGAAGAAGCTGCAGGTGTTGTTGTTGTCCAGCAGGTGGAGGGCTATGATCACCTGTTGCTGATTGTGGAACAGCGCTGGAGTCATGGATATCTATATTTCCTGCTGAAACTCAAGTCAATACTAAATTTTCCTTTTTCTGTAGTAATATAAATCTTATGCTGCAAGAGGCCTCCGATACATGTGCTGCCATATCATCACAACATGAAGATGTAACTATAAAGAGGTCTTTGTTTCTTACCTGTCTTTCCAAGTTCAAAGGATTACAGCTTATACACAAAGGACCGCCCAGTACTTTATATTTTTAGCTCAACCATGCAGCGAAACCTTCCCTGCGGACTTCCACCTGAACCCCCCCCCCCCCCACCCCAAACTGGTACTCAGTCAGGTGTGTGTTTGTGTTGTAGTGATGCAGATAAATCAGTGTTTGTGTATGTGCACATGTTGGCACCCAACCGAGTGTATCTGGGCCAGAAAGGAAGTCAGTTAGAAATGATCACCCGCAGTCAAGCTGTGTATCTGCCTCAGCAGGCTGCGGGGCCTGAGGACCGTGTGTGAAGCATCCACGTCCGTCTGTGCACGTCAAAGACCGCTGTAGCACACGAAGGTGTGAGTTGGGGCTTTGCACTGCACATGTCTGAACACACAGCGACGAGTCGGGGGACACGCCGACCCTTCAATCAAGTATTAGCTGTCAATATTTGGACCTCCTTCCTGCTCCCCCAACTCATTAGGTGGTGGTGGTGTGATTTCATGATTCTCACCAAGAGGCCTCCTCAAGTCCCAGTCAGCTGTACAGATGGGTAAAGTGCTAATTTGTGTGATATGAAATGTTGACACTGTTATAGTGTTATATGTTACAGGGAGGAACAATATCAGTGTGGTCAATAACATGACAGATGAAGGATATGAAAGGTGCAAGGTGGAGGCTGTGTGGTGGGCTCTAAACCTCATTGATTTGATATATGATTTCAGTGATTCAGAAGTGTATATATATATATATATATATATATATATATACACACACACCTGAATTTTTTGAATATATCAAAGAAAAACATGGCTACTTTGGTTGACTAAAATAGAGTAATACAGTCCAGCTGGGTATAAAACAATGATGAGAAGAAAGGCAGCTGCCATCTGCGGTGTAATAAAACTGTGGCCCTTCTCTCATCATTGGACATTCTGTCTGCTTTTTATATGTCACGGGATAATGAAATCCCCTCCTAAATCTGTCCTGACCTTTTCATCCCTATCACCTAGTATCCATATGATTATCTGTTCTTTCCTTCACCAGTCTGCGGTAAACTTGAGCCACGTGTTCAGGTGGCTGCCTCCTATGTTTTTTGTCATTTAAGCTTTTAAGGAAAGTGGCATCAGAAAACTTACTCCAGGTTTCCGCCCGCGGACATCGCCATTGGCTGTGATGTCATCATCACACCATTGTGTTTACCTAATATCCTAAATTTGGACGCACAATTTAGGTCCAGAAACAGATTTGTACTTCATACAGTCCCGTTCAGATTATAGTTATGACTCAGTAACAGTAATATGAGGCATATGAAAAATAAACTTTTCACAGGAAAATCCAAGTACACCCTACACCCTGCTTCTATAGGAATTAAGAGGCTTTTATAGAGGTGGTCAGTAAGTGTGACTATCTCTATAAAAGCAGATTTTGGCACTTTGATGGTCTGGAGTATTCAACTGTGTGTTAACACAATATCACAACCTGGGATTGGACGTCCCAGCTAGTTCACCCCAAGGTCAGACAGTGCAACGCTCAGCGAAACAGCAAAAAAACCACAGAGCTACATCTCAGACGCTACAGGCCTCAGTTAGCATGTTTCATGACAGTACAATTAGAAAAAATCTGAATTTTTGGAAGAGTTTCCAGAAAAATGCCTCTTCTCTCTAAAAAAAAAAACCATGGCAGCACAGCTTAGGTTTGCACAGTTGCAACTGAACAAACGTGAAGACTTCTGCAACAATGTCCGTTGGATCAGAGAGACCAAAGTGGAGACGTTTGGCCATGATGCACAGCGCAAACGCAAACACCATGTCAGCGCAAAGACATCATAGGAAGTGTCGAGCACGGTGGTGGAAGGGTGATGATTAGTTTTGCTTTGCAGCCACAGAATCTGGGCACCAGTTCAGAATCAGAATCAATTTATTGTCATTGCATGTCAAACATATAACAAAATGAAGTTCCAGAACACCCATCTCAAGTTACTGAGCTGACCATGAACTCGTCTGAATACCAAAGTTTTCTAGAGTCAAATGTGAGCCCATCCCACAGCTAAAGCTTGGCCCAAATTGGTCATACAACAGGACACTGATCCCAAGCACAGCAGCAAATCTACAACAGAATGTCTGAAAAAGAAAAGAATCAAAGTGCCGCAATGGCCCAAAGTCCAGACCTGAACCTGATTGAAATGCTTTGGTGGGATCTTAAGAGAGCTGTGCATAAACGAATCAATAAACTGAAGCAACACTGTAAAGAAATTCCCCCACAACCATGACTGATAGTAATACAGAAAATAACTACTTCAAGTTATTGCTGCTGAAGGCGGTTCTACAAGTTATTGAATCATGGCGTGCACTTAGTTTTTCACAGGACTGCACAGAGACCTGTGAAAACTCTTTTTTTCACATGAATCTATGATACGTGCAGTAGGCTATGTTCTCTTTGAATAACAGCCTCCCGGGCTGAAACAGAACAAGACACTAAATCCATATTTTTTCTCATGCTCCAGTTATCTCATTTCTTGTCTACATGTCAGTTATATTTTTGCAGTTCTCTAATTCAGCTGTGCACATGTGAAAGTCCCCACACTTGTGGTTCACAGCATTTTTTCCTGTCCTGTCAAAAAAATCCAGCACCTGATGTTAGACAGCAGTTGTCAGGTTTCAGAGTTCTTCGTTGCAAGTTCAACTAACTCTACCCTTTAATCTATTTACTGCATTATCCAGTTATCCATTACTCTTACCTAAACTTTAACAATGTATCCATGATTATTGTTTTAAGCATGTGCACAGGCCTAAAACTTTGTGGTGGGCCACCACAAATAAATTAATGAGTGGGAAAGACTGATTTTGATAACGAGTGAAGATTTTTCTATGATGATTACAGGCATGTCACTGGTTTGACCTCCAATCTACCTGAGCCGGTAACTTCTATTTGCTCTGAAGTGCAACATTTTTAATAATCTAGACGCACCTCTTAATGGCAATCATTGAATGCTACTACAGAAAACAGTACTGGAGCTTATTTCGTATATTGAACTTTGACCCAGGAAAATGCTCATGGCCATGTACAGTCAGGTGTCTTCCACATGGCTTTTGGGTTGGTTCTGACCAATTTCCTTTCACACCCGAGTCCTGTGAGGACATCTGGCCGGTCCAGCTCTGTTTGAGGTGCAAAATTTGATGTATGGTCACGAGCTTTGGGTGGTGACCGAAAAAATGAGATCGCGAATACAAGCTGCAGAAATTAGCTTCCTCCGAAGGGTGGCTGGCCTTTCCCTTAGAGATAGGGTGAGGAGTGCAGCCATTTGGGAGGGCTTAAAGTAGAGCCGCTGCTCCTCCACATCGAAAGGAGCCAGTTGAGGTGGTTCTGACTAGGATGCCTCCTGGGCGCCTCTTGGGAGAGGTGTTCCAGGCATGTCCTACCAGGAGGAGGCCCCGGGGCAAACCCAGGACACGCTGGAGAGATTATATCTCTCGGCTGGCCTGGGAACGCCTCGGGGTCCCCCCTGGATGAGCTGGTGGAGGTGGCTGGGGAGAGGGAGGTCTGGGCTTCTCTGCTTAGGCTGATGCCCCCGTGACCCGGCCCCGGATAAGCGAAATAGTGGATGGATGGATTGATGGGTTAAAAAGAGCAGAATCAGGGTTAGGATATGACTCCAAAAAATGAATGCAATGTACTCCGGAGTGATGGGAACACATCTCCGTGTGTGAATTTCCTAATGCTTTCACGACCTCCTGAAGTGGACACAGCTTGAATGGTTTTGCTTTGATGATGAACCAGCAAAATCACATGACCTGAAAACAAAAAATAAAGAATCCGGTCCTCGTGCATCTGAGACTGCTGTGATTCACACTGGACATGGAGCGAAGTGCTTAAATTAAATTTACATAGCAGAAATAGATGTGCCATCGTTACACATCCGCGTAACACGTGGTGCTGAACCAGGCTGCACATTTTCAGTGGGTTCTGCTGTGTGCGGTTAGATCTGTGAAGACTAGTGCTGCAACAGGAAACACTTAGGATTGTGGCCTTTTCTGGATTACATTGGTTGCGCTGTTGCCAAGACAACAGTAATTAGAAAAGACTAGGTTACCAAGCAGAGAGCGGTTATGTTTCCTTAGCAACCAAGGTCAGGGAGAAGGCTCTGAGTTTACCTGATTCTGAGGAATGAGACAGATACAACACATCTGTCATTGTGGTAAGTACTGGGAGGCATCGGGTTCATGCAGTCATGTATTTTCTCTGCTTGCACTGAAGACTACAGCAGTAACTTTAGCACCGCAGCATCCTCGCTGGCTTTTAAAACATCTGTGCAGCAATTTCTCGCCATACTGACAGCATAACTGCAGCTTTAAAAACACATGGAGCATATGAGAGGGAAGAAATCTGCGAGGAAGGATGGTGAGAGCAGCCACTGCGTCCTCCTATATGTAGGCCTGCGTGCGCCCGCTGCGTGCACTTCCTGTAATTAGTTGATTATCACAGCTTGTCGTCACATACCAGCTTACACAAACACACTATAATGACAATGACATAACACGGCCTCCTTAAGCATCAGTCTACTGTTCTGTCACTCCTCTACTCGCCAGTTCTATCATCCCTCTTCCCTTTGCCTTGAGGCCCTTTTAGTCTGTCTGTCAGACACACACATACACACACACACATACACACGCCTCCCATGTCCATGTGTAACCAGAGGCTATGAGAACACTTAATCCCTCAGCACCTGCTTTCCATACTACTGTGACCTCTCTGCAGCTGGCTGGGTGTGCGCCTTGTTGCCTTTGCATGTTCGTGTCAGCGCCAGGAGGGAGGTGTTAATTAATTTGCATATTTGTTTGTATTTGCATGTTTTTAGTAACACATTTAAGCTTAAAAACACGGCCAGTGCTGTAGTGCGGAGAACAGATGGAGCGGGTATAACATGGCATCATTATGATCCCATATAGTGCAGCGGAACAGACTGCAGGGATCAGCGTTTCAAATTAAATATGATGACACTTACACTGTGTCCTGTCTGCTTTCTGTATGCAGGCCCAACAAGTGCCAGCATCACTTCTGGTGCTTCATAAAGCCTCCAAAGCATCCAGATACAGCTAGTTAAGAAATAGTTCAGGTTTAGGGAACAGGGAAAAATATTGAATCTGCTCAGGCCAATCGTTAGAGGCAGCAACAATACATCTTAAACAATCGTTATATTTTTATATTTTTATATATATATATATATATATATATACACACATACATACATACACATATACACACACACACATATATACATATACACTTACACACACACAGTTTTTAAAATAATTTTATTGTCATAAAATATATACAAACAGTAATATGTAAAAAAAAAAAAAAAGAAAAAGAAAAAAAGGGGTAAAAAAGAATATAAAATAATATGACCGCTTTCCCATCCATGTGATAAAAAAGAAAGTTTGCTTGACTGCTGCTCACACACCGACTGGATTAGAAATTCGGACTTGAATGTGCACGGCAGGAAAAAGAAAACACCTTAGGTTCCTTCTGAGAGGTCCGGCTACCTACAGCTCCCACCTCAGCTGCACATCAATCACTCTCTCCACATCTCCATTTACACTTGTTCCAGCCTCTCCTCCCGACAGGTCGCTCTTTGTTTGTCGGAGGAAGGGGGAAAGAGGAGGCAAAAGGGAAAAGCCAGAATTGCAGCCTTCTGGCTGAGGGAGAAGAGGGGCTGACGTGGAGTGAGTGCTGCGTGATGGCGGGGGAAAGAGGAGAGGAACGGTGGTTTCCATCAGGACAGGAATGCAGGGAGAGGGCTGCTGATTTCTCTGGAGGAGACGGCGACTAAGAGAACAAAGTGTTTTGGGCCTCCCGATGGAGGACATGTTTGTTGTATTGTCACCAGTAGCTGCTAACAGAAGCCCAGCAGGCCCGCAGTTTGCCTCCAAGTGTGAGTCAAGTTATACACCAGCTCACGCGCACACATGCCTCATATGGAAGTTCACTACGTACTCTGCGTTGGTGCGCTGGACGGAGATGGCAAAGGGTTCAAAAGGATGGAAGGTGAAGGCAACAAGGCGACGCACGGTGTGATTAACCGGCCGTCCCAGCAGGCCTGCTTGGATCTTAAACTTCAGCAGGCCGGAGTCACGTGCGTAAAATCTGATGGGCGAGAGAAAGAGAGGCTGCGTTAAACTCACGTAGTCCAGTCTGTGCTGTTCTGACGCTCTGCGATGGAGATCCACTTGCAGCATCTCTAAGATCCAGAAGCTATAATCAGACAAAGCTGGTCATGATGCCTCCTGCAGATGCAGGCTGGTCAGCGCTCAGCTGTTTTTATCATTTCAGTATAAAATAAGAAGCTGAAAAGGATTTAATATGCTTCAAACAGAAGCAGTCTATTATATTTTTGCTAATAGGGCGGTTGAGTGGGACACATTCAGCTGGTGAATCCAGAAAAAAAGATGCAAATTTGATTTTAGCTGATTTTTTTCAGGTTGAACACAACTCTACATTTTCCACAGCAGGTGTTACTTTGACACTGGCTTTGTTTTGTTTTTTCCTCAAATGTCCAAGCCCTCCTGTAGGCCCACCACCCGCAGGAGGTGCCGTAGGGGTCGGGTGCAGTGTGTGTCGGGCGGTGGCCAAGGGC
>JAVDPK010001863.1:264930-283796 GCA_034780415.1 Cichlasoma orientale
AAAAATAACGAAGAACGCCAACGATTCCAATAATGCTCCATTCCTACCACCTTCATATATACGTTTTCGGAAACGTCTCGACACGACCAACGTTGTCGTGAGGTCCATTGTCAATGACGAGCGCGTTGCGCTCGTCATTGACCCAATTTTGTCGCGCAAGCTAGCTCATGCCCCTAGCGATTTCAATTATGGGCTGTTGCTGCCCCCCCCATATATACGTTTTCGAGAAGCATTCGACCCCACCTACCTTGTTTGAGGGTCCGTTGACGCTTTTTCATTTTCGCGCTAGCGAATACAATAGGCTCCTCGCCTACCCCTACGGGAGGCTCGGGCCTAATTACTGAAGTCAGAATTTTGTCAAGCAAATTTATTTTAATTTTTAAATATGAATATTTTTTTTGGCATTTTGTTAATTTAACACTGTCACTATCTGACACTTTATTTGATAGTGACGGTGGCGAGAGAAAGAGGAAATTTGGGTAGAAAAAGAAGGGGCTGGCGTGCAGTAAAGGTCCAGCCAAGTGGGAATTAAACGGGTGGTATGTGCACCAGCCACTCAGCTATCAGGTGGCCCTCACTTCTTTTTTAACCTGTCTGGCAAGCAGAAAAACACTGGCATGAATTCAATGATGCTTTCAATGATATGAAACACAAAAGCAACGGTCATCAAAACAGATTTTGGGGCATTTAAAAAATGAATATGCATTCATCATGCATTGATAGCCTCTGATGATGACTGCAATGTATTTCTTAATCATTTTGTAAATAAGGCGATGGGCTTAAAATCCAAACTCTCCCTAGGTTCTCCCCCTTCTGACCTTCAATGCTCTGAGTCATTTACTTCTTTTTCTCCAGTTACATTAAATGAATTAACTAGTATAATGGATAAGATGAAACGCTCATCATCCTCCTTAGAGATCACACCTCCCTCTGTCCTGTTTGGATCTCTTACAAGCATTGGTCCTTCTTTGCTGTCTATTACTAACAGTTCACTGAGGCAAAGTTGTGGCCCTTCCTATTTTAAGCATGCTGAGGTAATTCCTTTACTTAAAAGTCTAATCTTGATGCCAGTTCTCCCAACAATTACCGGCTTATTTCAAAATTACCTTTTATTAGCAAATTATTAGGAAAAGTTGTTGAAACTCAATTCAGATCCTTATTATGGACATTACAGATTTCTGACCCTTTTCAATCTGGTTTTCAGAAACAGCACTCCACTGAAAGTGCTCTTTTAAAGGTATATAATGATCTTTTAATGGCATCTGATGCAGGAAATTGTTCTGCACTGATATTGCATGATCTCAGTGCTGCCTTTAATACAGGTGACCATAATATTTTTACTTAATAGGCTTAAAATTTTGGCTGGTATCTCTGGCTCAGTGTTAGACTGGTTTTCCTGCTATTTATCTGAAAGGACATTCACTGTTAGGGCGTGCACATTCTCCTCTTGCACTGCTTCTTTAACCTGTGGGGTTCCACAGGGTTCAGTCCTGGGTCCATTGTTACTCTCCCTTTACATCCGTCCATTAGCCACTATCATTCAGTCTTTCTCTGGCATTTCTTATCATTTCTCTGCTGATGACATTCAGCTGTACATGCCTTTTAAGCCTCACCAGTTGGATAGGCTGTCCACCCTAGTTGACTGTTTATCCCAGAATAGTGACTGGCTCTCCAATCCTTGTGTCAAACTCCGACCGAGGCCACGATTAGAGCTTCTCCTGATATACATTCAGGTGATTGCTTCCTTTTGCTCACCTGTGAAAACCAGTGTTCGTAATCTTGGTGTAGCATTTGATTCCTCTTTGGGCTTTGATTCACATCTAAAATCTATCACATGTTCCTCTTTCTTTTATTTAAGGAACATTTCTAAAATGAGAGTTATAGTCTCCATCTCTGAACCGGAGAATATTGTTATTGTTTACTGGCTTAGACAAACATCTCTGTCACGCCTCCAAGCAATACAAAATGCTGCAGCTAGACTCCTAACACACTCTAGCAAGCGAGCACACATTACCCCCATTTTATTTTAATGAAAATGAAGTAAATGAAGGCAGGGCTCTTTATCCCTATTCAACTAAATCTAGTACTGAGAGAGACAGTATGAGCAATTTATTTTTTGAAGAAGTGGAACACAAGCTCCTTCTACATCTACCTCTGGCGTGCCTCCCCTGAAGTAGATGTAGAACCCATAAACACACTCATACGTTCTGAACTGGACTTCCAGTAAACTTTGAAAATGAAAGTGACCAGCATTAGCACACTTTCTTCATGCTGGCAGAGGGAGAATAAATGATGCCACAATAACCTCACAGGCTTTAGGGAACCATTAATAAGACCAAGAAAACCACATATTATACATTTCTGATGGCCTTTGCAGCTGGTAATAGGGAAATAAACTAGCATTAATAACTCTTCATATTAAAAAAATTTTACAAACGTGTTTATAATAAATAAATTATACGAATACGTTACATTAACAAATAGTCAACTGTCTGCGTATTAATTCATTGGATCAGAATTCAGCTTCAATTTTGAGATTTGGATTCTCTTTCTTTTTAATTTATGTATGTTGAGGTATATCATATCTGATCGCCCACAAACCACCAGTGTGACATCTCTTTCACTCATAAAGGCACATAGTATTGCTCTCCTGGCAGTGCACAGAAGTGTTTCCTCACATATACACTTAAAAATAAAATAAATAAATAGCAAAATATACTTGGGAAGTGTAGAGCTTCCACCTCCACTGTCCTGAACTGTCCTTCATCCCCTCCGGAGATCTGCAGCGAGTCAGACAGGCAGTTTACCCACAACCTGCAGCAGGCGGAGATGTGATGCCACTACACTCAACTCACCAAAACTACAGAGCAGAATGGCCCAAAACAGGTTGACAACTTACTGAATTACTGTTCAGTTATTTAATGTCCCAAAGCATATTTTATATTATCTATTCAATCCTCTGCATTGCTATTGTCACAAATTCAGTTCGATTCTGTGGGAAACGCTGCACAGTAACAGTGAGCCCCCCCACCCTGATTTTTTACATAGTGAAGCATTTAGTTGTGCCTTTACAATTGAATGCAAGGTTGATAACAGGCATGTACACTTAAGCACAAATTCCTCCTTCAATGTTTTATTTGCTGCTTATTTGTGATACATTTTTGGCTTATTAGAATAATAAATAAAGCAACTTTGACTAGCGGAAACTGTCCTGACCTGCACTACACACTAAGTAAAATAACACTTCTACTGTGGGGAGTTAGAAGCAAATAAATGAACAGATGGACCCAACTGGATCAGTACCTCCTCTTGGCTGTGGCGCTGCCATCCTGCTCAGCCCTCCTCCAGAGGTAGACCAGCAGTCTGTGCTTGAGGGAGTTGATGGTTTTGTCTGTGTACAGACGGGGGAAGCCTGGCTGGCTCTCAGCCTGAGTTTCTGTATAAACAGCTGAAAGAGTCAAGAGGTCGTCCTCATAACAGAACCGACCGATAGTCCTCACATCCAGAAACGTTCCATCTGGAGTCACCTGACACAACCACAAAGGGAAATTATTAATGCTTAATATCGCAGATTGTCCCCATCATTGCAACGTGCTATTTAAGTCCTCACCTGGAAGACGTGGATGGTCTGCTGCTGGACCGACAGCACAGCCAAGATGTTCCTGTAGAGGTAAAGGCCCTGGTTGTGCGACAGGATGATCTTGTCACACTTAAAGGACCTGGTGTCACACAGCCTGCCAGTGTGGAGGTCGATGATGTGAAGCGAGTAGTCTTCTAAAGGAGACCGTGGGTTGGGAGTCACAGATTCGTTGTTGCGGTACACCTGGTGAGAGATGTAATGGGATGAAAAGAGCAGCATGAGAAAACAACACATTTATGATTGCATTTCTTTTTAAAATTTGTGCTAAGTTGATACCTCAAAGAAGTATGGGGGCGGCTCCTCGGGTACATAAACAGCTGATCCGACAATGACATAACGGCAGTCATCTGTGAAGAGGCTACATTCCCGGTTCAGGTGTTCTCCATTCGAGGCCACATTTGTAACGTGCAGCAAAGAGAAGAAGCGCTCAAACAGGCGCCCTCGGATGTTGAGGGAGCGCTGGTCATTGTTGGTGAGAAGAGTCTCTCCTTCTTGGCCTCTCAGCAAGTCCTGAGCTGCTTGGCAGCCTTGGTATTCATATATCTGTATGATGAACACCAACAATATTTTCTGGTAAATGTAGTGTTTAGACAGGCTGCATGAGATTCACTCTGGGCTAGATGAAAAATAAGAATCACACAAGATATTTTGTTTAAGAAACGTGGGGATGTGAAACAACAGGTTTGCCTCCTCTTACCTCCAGGGAGGTCTGGTCAGAGGAGAAGGCAATAAAACAGCGTCCATCTGGTGAAAATTTCCTGAGGAAGCAGGGTGGCTTCTCCACATTAACCACAGTGAAGTTAGGGAACAGGTTCTGGTGGAAACAGCGCACTCGGTACCAGTGAGCTCCAGGTCGACCGGAACAGATCCTACGCCTCTCAAGACGATGTACCACGTTCTGATTTTGGATGCGTCTTGGCTTCAGGGTTGGGAAGTCCTCATCCATAGTTGTATGGCTCTCAAACCCCCTCACAGTAGGTAGTCAGGCAGGCAGCAGTTACAGGTAAACATCTACATCACAAGCACAGCCCTGTTATGTGTTTTTAAGGGAAAGTGAGAGATGGAACAGTCAGTGGCTCTGGTATCTGTAAAATTTGCACCAATGAAAGTTTTGGAGCTGTAAAGGCAAGTTTTACTTTTACATGTGCACCGAGTTTCATGACAGAAAGCTAGGCTACACGATCAAAGACCCTTTTTTTTTTTAAATGAAACATGCCCCACAGTTTTTGAGTCTTTGTGTTCAGGCCCGTGAAAGAGGCCGTGTGAGACTTGAAGACACATGTACAAGAACAAAATTAAAGAGTTGTTTCTTTGCTTTAACATCAGGATGTATTTGGTTCTATTAAATGCTCCATACCATCAGTAGCTGTCAGATTTAAGGTGTAATTCAGACAATCATACACAACTAACAAAAAAAAGACAACACATGAGTCCTGACACTTGAAGACAAACATGTTTATTAACTGTAGATATGCGTGGATAGAGTTTATCAGTCTAGTTAGAATAAATTGTCAATAATTTTAAAACGTTGCGCTGTAAGCCGTCTACGATCCATAATGAGTGGATTAAGTTAAATAAATGATCTTTAAGGCTTCGTTTCTTTTCTTACTGCAGCTTATTTGAGCCTTTAATATTAATTACATGCCCGGACGTATGACACAATGATCAATAATCAATAATAATAAATTGTTGCCTTTAAGAAACAGAAAAGCTTTCGGGCTCCTCTAAGTTCAGCTGTGTTAGCAAGAGTGGTTAAGTTTGGATGACGAGCACGAGTTTAACTTACAGCTAAGGTGTTAACAACCGGCCCCCGACGTGTCTCTTCTTATTCGCATATACCCAGCTCCAATAATTCCATTCAGCCCAGTAAGTCACTGTACCCTGTCACGTTTCCCCAAACACCTGGAAGCCCGAAGCGTCTCTGGATCCAGAAGCCGCTGTGTTTGTTGTTAGCGAGCCTGGGAGGAAACGTAGAAGAAGACCGCAGACGCCAAAAGGCTGCCATTTAAAACAGCGCCCCCGCGTTCTCCTGAGGTGAAGTAGGGTATTGCAGCCTGTGCAGGTCTGTGCAGACTGAAATGGTGGGGCCTGAAAAGGTCAGCTGGATTACACAGAGTGCTGTGCAAAGCTAATCATTATCGTGGGTGCAGTTCTAGTTTTGTACAGTGTAGAAAACTAGGCTAATACAGATGTATTAGGATATATTAAAAGTGGCACTGCCTGAAAGTTATTTTGTTTTGAATAACTGTTTTGCAAGACTTATTACTCAAGAAATGTCATAATCCTATAATACATATACATATATACATATAATGTAATATACACATTATTAGGTATACCGTGCTAGTACAGGGTTGGACCCCCTTTGGCCTTCAGAATTGTATTAATTCTTCATGACACAGATTCAACAAGGCTGAAAACACCCTGAGAGATTTTGGTCCATATTGACATGATAGCATGACGCAGTTACTGCAAGTTTATCAGCTGCACATCACTGATGCAAATCTTGTTCCACCACATCCCAACAGCGCTCTGTTGGACTGATACCTAGAGGAGTGTGGAGGGAATTATCAGAAGAAGGGTACACTGTGCTCATAAAGGGATGAACATGGTCTGCAACAATACTCAGGTAGGCTGTGGTGTTTAAATGGTGCTCAGCTGGTACTAAGGGGCCCAAAGTGCGCCAAAAAAAAAAAAAAAAAAAAATCCCCCACACCATTACACCAGCAGCAGCAGCCTGAAATATTGATACAAGGCAGGATTGATCCACACTCTCATTACTATCATACACTATCTGAATGTTGCAGCAGAAATTGAGACTCATCGGACCAGGCAACATTTTTTCAATCTTCTACTGGCAACTCCATACAAATTGCACCTCAGTTTCCTGTTTTTAGCTGACAGGAGTGGCAGTCAGTGCGGTCTTCTGCTGCTATAGCCCATCTGCTTCAAGATGTGTGTGTTCAGAGATGCTCTTCTACATGCATGGTTGTAATGAGTTTTTATTTGAGTTAATATTGCCTTCCTATCTTCTCGAAGCAGTCGGGTCATTCATGCCATCCATTAATAAGTCATTAATTCATAAGATCACTTTAATATTGCAGATGGAGTTTATTTTGATTGCTTATTTACTGCTCAGTAGCTTTATCTATAAACAATAAAGAATAATATATTAGTAGATTCATATTTTAAAACAATAGGTAACTGTAGTTTTAAAATAAATGGTAAAGAGCATAGAAATATAATGAAGTAATGGTGCTGTAAATGGTGTTGACACTGTAAAATTAACAATACTACTTTACATAACAGCACTGGGGTTACTTATTACAACACAAAGGTTGTTTTGATTTTTTAAAAATTGTTAGATGGAGATAACAGATGTACCTTACAGAATAAACAATTTCAATATTTGTTATCAAATGATACCTTTGTGATAAGACTGCACAAGACGAGGATGATCAAACAATTTTGAGCTACTTAGTTAATCTTAAACAGCCGTCTAAGGGCAAAAAGCAGGAACTGTGAACTTTTTTTGGATACATTGTGTCCAATATGTGTTTGACAAAATGACAGCTCGGTTTTTTCAGCCAATCAACAATCAAAGCAGCAATATTTAAATGCAAGTAAGCTGAAAACAAAGAAAAAATGGTTTAATACAACAATATTAAAGACAGCAATAAAATAAAAAAGGGTGCACTTACAATGCCAAACACCATTACGTCACTATATTTCAGAAGCAAATACAGCTCTTTTTGTACTCTATACCATTTCCTGTACTAATTTTAAAGACTGACTGAAAAGCTTTATATCATTTTTCCAATATTTCCAAATGAGCTTAGCTTTGAAATACTTACAATTATGAATGAAAAGCTTTTCTAGCAAAATTAAAATATTAACTTTCTGTCCCTAATAAAAATTCCAAATTAAATTTCCTTTAACGTCAGCGGGGGCGGGTCAATTGCAGGTCAACAGCACGTCACTCCGGAGCAACTGCACCGACTCACAACCAGAAAATACACCATTCTCAGAAACGCTATGCAAAAAACAAGACAAAAACAAGACAAAAAAAAACAACAACAACAACAACAGCATCCCAATAAAGTCGCTAGCTGGATAAATCATTCAAAGTTTTAAAATTGACCTTATTTACCTTCAGGAGGGACAGTGTATGAGATGTAACACCTGATTTGACTGCCCGCTCCATTTCAAAGTCTTTAAGAATACCTTTTAACACGATTTGGAAAATATTCTTTCAGTAAAATATCTCTAATAAATGAATTATAAAAATGCCAATTAAATAGTCAGCTGTGTGATTGGCTGCCCCCCCCCTCCCCCGGCGGATTCCTTCTGCGAGTTTCACCTTTGAGTCCGTTAGCTCCCGCCTGCCTGACCCTCGCCCCTTTCATAATTCTGCACGTGCTGATGCAAACGGCCCTTCCCAGCAGCAGATAAGGAACTGCGTGAGGAAGTCTGTTTGGATATTTTCGCTCGATATTTCTGAGCATCCCAGTGTATCATTGTGCTGAACTCATTTTTAAGTGGGTAATTGCAGTGGACTGCATTTCGATGAGAACCTTATAGTGGCCAAAAACGAGCCAAATGCACACCTGCTGATTTCACTGAAGTGCCAATTTCCTGATCGGTAGGTGGGTTTGCAGGTGAGGAGCACAAGTGCTCCCGAAGACTTTGAACATGATTATAATTGCTTTGACTAAATTGGCAGGGAAAAACAACAGACCTTTGGCCACTGAACCTACAGTGTATATAACTGTCTTGTTTGTTTAGCCTATGTCATTTAACTGATTTGTTTATAACAGCACGTAGCATACGTGAACCCAAGGTGACCTGCGCTTTGCTCCCCATAATGACAGATAATTAAATTATGATTATCCTCTTTCAATGAGGCATGTTCTTGTGGATGGAGAATAGCATTATAAAAAGAAAAAGAAAAATGCTCAGAGTACATTGGTCTTGGAAGACTGCTAATGGTTCTTTGTGCAATTATCTCTGACCAAAGAGTCTCGATTAAATGTTGTAATTTTCCATAAAAGCACATGTAGTAGGCATAAAAGGCCAGTTTGAAAAGAAAAATGAAAAATGAATGGAGAGAAGAATGTGAAATTATCCACTTTAAAATCTAATGGCATTTTCCTTTTCAGCTATGTCTGATTAAACCTTCGCTTCAAGATGTGGATGTGTGTCTTTGTGTGATGTTTGTGTCCGTGAGCGCACGTGTTTGAGTGGCGCCCGCGTTTTGCGTGCCTGAAAATTGTACGTGCCCGCATTTGTGCAGGTTTTTGTGCGCCGCAGCTAAAAACCCACACGGGAGTAATTCAAAATAGGAACTATGTACCGTGTTCTGCTTGTTCTTCTGTTATTTTCCGTCTAATAAACCGCTCACTGCGCGGGGCACTCGCCTCAGCTTTTAGCATCAGCCCATGAAGTAGAGAAGAGATGGCGAGCGTACATCCGAGTGTTTTCATACACTTTTTTTTTTTTTTGGCCTCTCTGCGAGAAGACACGGTGCTTATTTAAGATCATTTTTTTTCCCATCCTTTGGGGCTTTTTACAGCCCAAAATGGACGGTCAGTATTCTTTCTGCTTTTGTCCACATCTCTTTCTCCGGGTGAAACAGCGCAGATATTTTGCTCTTAACTGCATTGCTCTCGGCACAATCAGCCTACCTCGGAATCAAGAAATGTGAAAACTTTAAATTGTCCTCTTTTCAGCAGACAGGGCTAAAAATGATGGAGGGTAAGAAAACAAAATTCTTATGTACAGCACTGTGAAAAAAATCTTGAGCCACTCCTTATTTCTTTATATTTGACTTCCAAGGAGCCAGACTTTCTTTGATTTTTTTTACAAATGGGTCTTTCAAAGTTTTTCTTTAGCTGCTATTTCACTTATTTTCAGTGCGGTTCTTATACCCGACCCTTTTCAGAGAAATGTTTTATTGTTTGTTAAGCCACTTAACAATTTGGACTTGGAAAAGGTTAACCACTTAACACTGACCCATGAATAATCAAAGCACCGAACTCAAGGGATGAACCAGTGTTGTGTCTGCACGTAACAGACAACTATGTATCTAGCTACTGTGTTACAAATAGTATTTTTTGCACAAACAATGTGATTCCTAAAGAGCTGTTAGCTGAAAACCTTGGATATCTCAGCATGGTGTGAAGTATATTCTTATGAAATCTGACAAAACTAAAAGCAGGGAACAAAAGAGGCAGGCCTAAAAAAACGATTTACAGCAGATCAGCGGTATCTGCAAGTCGTGTCCTTAAGAAATTACCTGAGAGTTGCATCTGGACCTTCAGTTGCTCCAGCTGCTGTTTGCCAAAGCCTCATCAGAAGTGGTCTCATCATTGATATGTGCAGAGAGCGGTACAACAGGGAGTGTCTGCAGCCATCTGTAAAACACGGTGGAGGCTCTGTCATGGTTTGGGGCTGCATTTCAGCCAGCGGTGTTGGAGGTCTTGTCAAAATTGATGGATACCATGTTTAAATTGTGTGATTGATGAACAGCTTTATTTTTCACTATGACAATGATTGGAAACATACCCGGATAGAAAAACACAGTGGAACACTATCAGTGATGGATTGGCCTCCCCAGAGCCCGGACCTCTGAAGCAGTGTGGGATCATCTTGACAGACAACGGAACAAAAGGCAGCGAATATCCAAAGAAGAGCTTTGAATATCCTTCAAGAAGCCTGGAGAACTTTCCTGAAGACTGCTTAAAGAAATTACAAGAAAGCTGCCACAGAGAGTTGGAGCTGTGTTGAAGAATAAAGGTCCTCATACCAAATATTGACTTTCAAACTCTGGCTTTACCTCATATACTGTATTTCAATTTAGGTTTGCACATGTTTCAATAAACCGTTGCGCCTAATTCCCATTTTCAGAGCAAAATATAAAGAAACGAGGGACGGATTGAGACTTTTGCACAGTAGTGTATGTTTAAAACTCCTCTTTTTTGTTCTTAAAAAAATGTAATGGTGCTGAGCAAAATGCATTTGCCATCATCATCATTATAACAGAAATTTTTAAAAGAGCATTTGCATTAAAGGACATTTGGTTGAAAAGTATAGAGCAAATTCCTTGGCTTGATAAAGCTCCTATATAATGGCACTTAGAAAAGGTTATTCAAAGCTTTGGGAGCAAAGAGAAATACATTGTTTTACCGTTTCCTCCGGCTTTTTTTTTTTTAACTTCGACAAGTGTGTTTGGCATTTAACAAAAGCTTTTAACTTTTCGATCCAGTGTAATTTCAGAGCACAATAGGACATTTAAACACTGTAACTTTCCAATCCTTATGCACCTGAACTTTTCATGTCTTTTGTGACAGTGGATGATTTCTGCCTTTTTTTTTTCTGAGAAATTACAGTGATCACAAATGCATTATGGTGGGCCAGTTTGCTGCAGCCTCTTCAGTGCCGCAAAGTGTAAGCTGCCGGACTGTGAAAGAGGTGGAAGTGGAAAGATGGGCAAGAGATGTATTTTTGTGTATTTCCTTTACACACGGACTGATCAGCAAACCAAATCTGGTGCAGGCTCAGGAGGCTTTAAGGAGCCACCAGGCACCCCTCAGCCCCTAATGCAGGACTCACACGTGCATGTCTCAGACTTCACGTTCATCTCTTTCAAGAACCAGCTAATAAATCATATTATGAAAACGTCCTGATAGACCAGGTTGTGTGCCGGTGCGGTCTGTCATTTGGCATCACAGCGGAGGAGAAACTGATCGCTGAGGCGAGCGTCACCATGGGCTGCATGTAAAGATGGAGGCAGGCAGGGGTTAAAGTGGGCGGCGTTTCAGCGCCTTCAATTCATGAACAATTAAATCTGAAAGGCTCACTAATGCATATTACTGTCGAGTGAGTTACTTTTTCGTGTGCAGCAGCCTGACGTGGCTTCCAGTGACGGCATGGAGATACTTGCTCAGTCAAAAAAAATAAAATAATGACATCCCGTGGCCTGCTCACACCCTCATTACATCCATTTCCCCTTCTCATCCCTGTGATGCATTCAAATGTGAAAAGTTGTGGTCGAGGTACTTCAGGATCTGGCTAGCACTACAGAACAGGTCATTTCAAATGCGACTTTTCCAACAGCTCGAGAAAATTCAGCAAATGAAATTTCATCAGCTGGAAATTTAAAGCTTACGTGTAACGTTCTGATTCATTTTAGAGTTTTGAAATCATTTGGATCCAAACATGATGTGTTGCTGAATTATGTTTTTGCAAAACAATCTAATTTCATTCAAAGGTTGCATGAAAATGCTGTACTGAGGCAGTTTAGCGCAGGCTAAACTGGTTAGTTTTGACCTGGTGCAGGGCAGGCTATAGTGTTCGATATAAGGTTGCATCAAGTGTATAAGTTTATATTTAAGGTGATGCTGCTGATTGGATTCACTCCCTGAATTCAAACCTTTACGCCAGCTTGGAAATCAGCCATGAATCTCATGAAACATCTGCTTAGATGTTGTTAAATTCAGCTGGATAAATCCTGAAAGAGCAGCAGCACAGGTCAGCTGATCACAGCTGTTATTATGTAGATTATTTCTAAGTAATTCTTAGATAATACGCTGCACCACTACACCCAATCTCAGGGTTCCCCCACCTGCCAAATCCCACTTTAACCCCTGGATGTAGCCAAAGTGATGTCACACACTGGTTAATAAAGTCCAGTTACGAAGCTTCAACCTATTTCTCATCTTGTTTTATAAAAGCGAGGGCCGAAAAGACACTGTACAATCAATCCCTCCATGAAGCATACGCTGCTTTTTCTAACGGAGGCCATAATTTATAAAATAAATCTCATACTGTGTTCAGAAGGACTTGAAAGTAGCAGATGAGACCATAAAATGCTCAGGAAAGCCCCAGAAACTACCGTAGGTGCATCTTGTTTTTAGCAAGTCAATCACAGACAGCTAACTTAACGCGTGCTAACTGCTAATCGAAGCTCTGGTTTCGGGAATTCGTTTAATGCGACTGGTTGTTTTTCACTGTGAGGAAACCGCCTCAAATGCCAAGCAGTAACACAGCATGTACTTGTTAGTGCTGACCGGAGTATTTCTCATTAGTCAAAGGGCACGCACGTCGGTGAATGCATGTTAAGGCTTCCGGACGGAGATCCCAAATGTAGGAAGCAGAATGCATCTGAGCAGCTAATTTCTGTGTTTCCCTTCAGTCCAGCCAAAAAGACGAGAAAAAGATTTCAAACAATTCATGTTTTTAAAAAAAAAAGCCTTTTACAGAAAGCAGTAGGATGCCTGTGTTTTTTTATACGCTGTTTTAAAAGCAGCTCCTCACGTCCCCAAAAATCTCTGCAGAGTGCAGTTAGTCTGACACGCAGAGCCACAAAAGCCACATTAATTGAAGCCTGGCAGTTGGAATAAACTATTAATATGCTAAGTAAGCGGCATTTTGGAGGCAAATTTTGTTGTTTTGTGCGGTGATGAAATCAACATCACATTTTGTCAAGCTGATAATTTGTTTTGTTTGTTTAATCTATATTTGTACAGCAACCATGGAAACCAAAGCTGTCAGATAAACAAAAATAAGTACAAAAACAAAACAAAACAAAACAGTTACAGCGGACTGGGAGTGTAAGGCTGCATCCCACTTTTCACGTTCACCTAAAGAATGAGTGAAAATAATTGCATGAAAAAACACCTGCAATGCAAAGTCAGTGTATACAAACCAAAAAGAATAAGGACACACTGCTGCCCCTCCCCCTGTGAGTAAAATGCAATCAAATAAATTACAGTGCACTCTGATATATAATATCTCGCACAGGCTACCTTGGTCTGGCTGCAGGTGTGGGTGTGTTTATGAAGAATATTTTAGTACATGCGATAAAAGACACATTTACTGACATGAAGCTGTAAGTCTGAGGGTGTTTCCTTCTCAAGGCTCTTCATAGCACACAGATTGCATCCAGACTGCGGCGCGGGGAGGCAGAGGCCAAACACATCTCATTTAGACAATGGAGAGAAAAAAAGGATTCAGGTTAGCGTACTGTTCTCTCTCCACTTGTTTTTTTCAACATGAATAATCTGGATAAGAAATTCAACTGATTGGTTTGAAAAAAAAAAAAATCATCCTTGCATGTGGCTTTTTCTGCGGGGAGGGTGTGAAGATTAATTAATTTCCACATCTCTCTCAATTAATCGTACATTTTCTCCAACCTTCTGTTATTTAGTTTAGCTGAAAATAACTCCTCAGCCTCGGGAAGCTGTGTTCTGGTTCTCGTGCGTAATTGGTTATAAGGAGCCCTCCTGCTAAATGTTCCACATTTTCAATTTCAGTTTTCTTCAACTGATGCATAATTTTAGACGTGGGCTACCCCCGGGGGTGGGGGGTGGGGGGGGGGGGAAGGAAGCACAGTGAAAATGCAGCTGGTACTTCCTTTTCAGTATGCAGTATAGGTATGAATCTACATACTTAGGTAATGTGAAAACTTCCAATAATCCGTACCTCTTTCTTGATTGTTGCATATGAGAGTAAAATTGCCATTTTAAAAATACACTTATAATTTTCTCAGATGGACACACGTCCCAGTTATTGCGCTGTGTTTGTCTGCAGAGCAGAGAACAAGCATGAGCCATCGGGAGGGCACTGATCATGAACAGGACGCAGCCAGTTCCTCCCACAGGGTCAAACTTTTCCCTCACTAAGGTTACCTGCACAGGAGGAAAAGTCAGGGACACAATTATTGTGCCATTTTTCTCCCCCAAAGAAAAAGAGACTATGCTCAAAGGAAGAGCTTTAAAAGGTCACCTGAACTTGCCTCACTACCCTCTCACTTTCCCAATTCAGTCAGGGGCGAATGGCCTTGGTGGGGGACTGAGCGGCTGTACACATTACAGCCCCGTCTCAACAGCTAGAGCCGAAGTAGGCCTGTAATTTCTGCCATTTGAGAGTGTGCGCTGAAAAGCAGAGTGATGGACACTTTTCTGTTATTATTCCTTTGGCAGAGTGCTCGCTGAAGGAAACAACCACGATTTAAGAACATGTCCATCAGTCACTGGCAGTATTTGGAAATGGTATTTGTAAAAGTAACTCTGCTGTGTTGTATCGCTAGCTTTGAAAAGCACATCCAGTTGCACATGTTACAGTATAGTATAATATCCCACCCTGCATCTGTCCCCTTAGCCTCCTGCATTATATGGCAGCAGCTGCAACACAGCAGAATTTTTACCTGTATGCTTTTTTAAGATCCGGTTCGACAGGCTGTCAAAGGTTTGCGTGTTCTTGGAAAGTGCAGTATCGTAGCAGCAGTGTTAAGTATGTATTTGCATGGAATTAATTGGCCTAATTTAATAAAAAAAAAAAAATTAGATATTCACATTCAAGGCCAAGCTGCCTGGAGAAAGCAACAATTTCCAAAAGAACGGGAAGAAAATTGTAATATGTGCAATGTCTAACTGAATATAAAGAGGCTGTTACTCATTTAGATTACCTAGCTGAACTTCCTGCACTGGTAATTAATGACATATTGCCAAAAGAGGTGCTCCCAAAATACCTTAATCTCGTTTTACTTTATCCACTGCATGTCCGCTTTATTAATTCCAGTTATTATCACTGCAAGTTCTTTTTTTTTTTTTTTTAGTTATAACAATTACACAGTAACTCTTATGTTACCATTTTCTATAACGTTGACTGTCTTTGACAAAATATAAAACTCAATATTATTAGAAAAAATCAATCAAAAACACTTTTAGTAAAAATTGCCTTACTTTGATTGTTGGTGCCTGCCTGCACTTGTAAGAACCTGGTGGATCGAGCACAAAGACAGCTAACAGAACTCCATCTGACATTTCCAAAATGATATATTTAGTGACCACAGTAGTTTGGTGATTATGTAGCTAGTTGATGCTTTGCTGGCTAATTTATATGAACGCAGCAGAAATCCGAGGAGAGCGGCGGAGCGGCGACTTTCAGGACAAAAAGTTGAGACTTTTAAAAATGCTGAAAGGTCGTACATAAATTTGTTTTCCCATTTTTGCGGCCCTTTCTCCGCCGGGTCCGTCCCTGTGCAGAGCTGCACAAAGTGGGATTGACATAAAGTTTTTTTTTTTCCCAGCATTTTTATTTGATTCAGTTTCTTGAAATAATTAAGATATTTTATGATTTCATTTAACTCTCCGAGTTTTGGTTTAGGTCCATATCTGCCCTTTGTTCTTTCCCAGCCCCTTTCCTGCCACACCTGTGTTTAACCAGGTAATCACCCACCTTAGTATCCACAGTACCACTGACTGCCAGATTGTCTTGTTGTTTACTCACTTAGTCAAGCTTTCCAACTATTTTCTCAAGTACATTATGATTTGAGCGCCTGGTTTTGGAACTGCTCCCCTCAGAGGTGCGTGACCGCTGCATTTGGTTGCTCTCCTTCAGTGAACTTTGCATTTTGTTTGATTAATAAAAATCAGAGGCTAAAATTGTTCATTAAAATATTCATTTTCACTTTATAATCTTTCGGTTAGCCTCTATATAAAACACAAGTGTACTGTGTCTGCTGTAATCGTTCCCTTTCGAGTCCTTTATTAAGGTGACCCAACTCAAAAGTTTCCTAATAAAAATATCATTATTATTAGTACTGATCATTTGAGTCACCTGGCTTCAGTTGGAGCTCAGCAACTGACAATAAAATATTTTTTTTTTTTATCAGATTGAAACAGATTTTTTGTTTGTTTTGTATCATGCCATCAGGCTGTTTATATTAATGTCACTATTTAACAGTCTTTACAGTGGCCATCGCTCTGCTTTATCTATCTTACGGACGTCTTTTCAGCCTCCAACTCCAATTAAAAGCAATTTATGAAATTGCTATCACATCATCAGAGCGCTCCAGCCTGCCGTGCTGCAGGTATTATCAACCATGCTTATGAATTAAGAAATGCAATACAAGTTGATGTTTGTGTCGAAAGGAATAGCCTTTGCATGTCATTATTATAATAGCGCTAGCTGCTGAAGCATAAAATTGTTTACAGGCTGAGACGCCAATATGAAAGGGAGGTGTGAGTGTACAAGAGTTTATTCAATAAGGACTGTAAGTGACAGACAACATAAATTGACTGAACCATTAGTGTAAAAAAAAATAATAATAAAAACATCCAGTATTTGGACTTTTAAGCTGTGCCTCTTTAGTCGAGGCTTTCTTGCCTCGACTACATCATCTCTCTTTCCCTGACTTCATTTTAGCAGGTAAATGAGTTCTTAGTGAGTATTAACTAAGATCAGTGGTGGTTATCTGATCAGAGACAGTCACATGGAACAAAGACCTCTCCTTTTTCTCCAGCCACCTGCACTGTCCACTACAAATGACCCATGTGCCTATGGGTGTGTGCGCGACTGTGTGTGGTATACCTGCGTTTGTACATGCGACCCAATGCTCATGTAAGTATGTTTATCTATGCATCTATGCATAACTGTGTGTGTGTATGTGTGCATCTCCAGGGGCAGAGGGTTCGACAGATGCTCCTTCTCAGTGAACACAATGAATTACTTATAGGCCGTTAAGCCAAACACGGCTGGCCGGCCGCTGGTTTACCCAACACTGATAGGGCCATCTGCCGTGGTGGCTCTGCCTTCCCTACTGCTCTTTACAGACAAGTAACAAGACGCTTATCTGCCAGGGTGAGGCCCCACAGATGATTAAAATCATCAGGACTTTTACAGTTGTCTGTGCGGATTTGTGCATGTGTTCGCGTGTATTTGTCTATGCAGGTGATTCCTCCAAAAAAAAAAAAAAAAAACAACAATAAGAAGGGTGTGGTGGTGGGCTCAGGCTGAAATTAGAGTTAAGTTCAGATGTGAGGTTAAATGAGGCGACTGAGTGAAGAATGAGACTTGCATATGGTCTGTTCCCTCCTCAGGTTATCCTCTTTCAGTGGAAAAAAAATGGAGCAGAAAATAAGAAACATCCGATGGGTAAGTATTGATACATGCATTACAAATTTCAGCCTATACATACCATTATGATCCAATGTTAGCATTTAATATTCAAGCCTGACCTCAGTGGTAGACAAAAGTACACCAAGACTAAGAGCTTAAAGAGCTCAGTGATGGTAATGGATTAGCATGTAGCGCACTTTTCTAGTCTTACCACTTTAGACTACAAGCCACATTTTAAAATCTATTCATACTGTGCTTTATTGTATACACTAACCTTAGATGCATGTCTTCATGCACACCATTGTGCCACACTACACAGCGACAGCGTTAACTCACTAATGTGTAGCAGGTATAACGCTAACACGTTCATCATCTTAGCTTAACGTGTAAGCTAATTGCGTACGTTACGTGATTATCGTGAAAAAATGGTCAAGCTAACGTTGCCATTAGTTGTACAGTTATTGTATCATAAACCCAGTACTGGACAGAAATTATGGCGCTAGTTTTTTTATTATTATTATTATCTGTGTCTTAAAAGTGACTGGCCAGCAGGGGGCGACTCCTCTGATTTTATAGAAGTCAATGAGAACCCAATGCTTGCTTGAGTTGAATATTTTGAAGCTTGCTTCTGTCACTGAAAATAAATAAATAAATGAATTCATTAATTGCCAGGCAGAAGTAAGACATCTCAAAAGTTCAAGTTATCGTCTTGAAATTTCAAGTTAATTCTGAGTGAGTCAAAATTTTAGAATACATAACTCAATATTTTTGAGTTATTACATCGAAATTAACCTAGATATTAACCTAAAATCTTGACTTATGGTCAGCAAAAAGACGAAAATACAAGCTTCCGTGCTGCTTAGTGTCAAGTCTTTTTTAATACAGCGGTCAGAAAGGATGATAAAGGAGAGTATGCTTCAGGGTAGGCCTACCTCACAATTTACAAGTCACTGCCGCACACGGTTTCAGTCAGAGCTATTCTCGTTCATCTTGTTGGGCTTTAAACCAATAATGCAGCCAAATTGCTCAGCATGAGGCTTCGAGTAAGGGCTAGGGAATGGTTTGTTCCCAGAATTTAGGGAGACCGGTAAGTCATGAAGTGATGAATTAATTTTAATGAACTAATTCTAGAAAATGCTGGACTATATCACAGAAGACTTGCCTTTAGTTTCTTGTTTCAAACTGAATTCCACTTGGTTTATTTTTCAGCAGTGATTTTTAAGAAAATCTGTGACATGATTGGAGGGCTTGTTTCCATCAGGAAAGTCAGAGGAAGTAAATTTTTAGCTGAAACTGAGCAAACGCCTCAAGCAATTTACCTCCA
>JAVDPK010001863.1:308041-319063 GCA_034780415.1 Cichlasoma orientale
TGTGTGTGTGTGTGTGTGTGTGTGTGTGTGTGTGTGTGTGTGTGTGTGTGTGTGTGTGTGTGTGTGTGTTTTCTTTTCAGGTCTTAAGAGCTCTTATCCCTGAGCAGTAAAACATGGAGGACAGCACTCCCCGACCCTGCCGGTCATTTCATCTACTTCCAAATGTCACTGTGTCACGGACCTTTGTTAAGATCAGCAAGCAGGGCAACAGTGTGTGTGTGTATGTGTGTGTGTGTGTGTGTTTTCTAGGCTGACTGACCTGACAGACAATGTGAAAAAAAAACATGAAAAAAAAGGAAAAACACTCAAAATTGATGACTTTATTGCTGTGCTGCTGCCTCCTGCTCCTCAGCATCTCTGTCGCATTAAAACCATCAGCCCGGGAAAGATGGTCATCATTAGACAAGTGTTCTTGACCATCGAGGCCCTAATTAAAGAGATGCAATCATTGAGGCACCAAAAAAAAAAAAAAAAAAAAAAAATGGTGGTGAAACAGTGCAGACATCACAGAAGCTCCACGTCCCCGGGACAGTTCAGAGAAGTCATTGATTTCGCTCGGATCCTTTTTCCTCCTCTGGGACAGTAATGAGGAGGGAAAGCCACGGCGGTCAGCGTGTGGCGTGGGACCGTTTACCCGCCATTAAAGATTAATAGAAATAGAAAGAACGGCGGAGGGGTCAGCACGGCTGAAGCCAGCGACATTAACAGGAAATAGGATGGAGCAGAGCCGCTGTAGGCGGGCTACATCTAAACAAGCCATTATCATTCATTTACAGGATATTTGTCATTCACAACACAACCTGCACCCACAAACCGTGTTGCGCTGTTTGGCTCGAATTGCAGACAACCGCTGTAAACAGTTATCTCGCCGGTTTATTCACACTCATCTGCACTTTGCTTCCCCCCCCTCCTCTCCACTTATCTCTCCTTCCTTTTCATTTCCTTTCCTCCCCTCCGCAGGCCTTCTCGTTCTCCCTTTTCCTTCATTTCCTATGCTCTCATTTTCTCTTGTTTCTTTCAGTTCCCCTTTTCCCTCTCCTCCTCTTCCCTCACAAGTCTTTTCCTTAATGATTTTGTCCAGTTTTTCAGCTCCATGACTCTTATTTTCTTTCCATTTTCTTTGCATCTCCTGCTTCTATTCTTACCTGCTTTTTATGCTTTTGTCCCTCATTCGTCAGTCTTTCTTTTCTTTAATTTCCTTTTTTCTTTTGTTTATCGCCCTTTGTCTTTTCCTATGATGGCCTGCTCTTCAGTTTCCTTGTCTTTTTCCTTTCCTTTCAAAAACTTTCCCCTTTTCTTACCTATTTTCCTTTTCTTATCATTATCCCTTCACTTTTCTTTAGTTTTCCTTTTCTTTCATCCTGTCTTTTTATATCCTCTTTTTTTTACTCTCCTGTCCTTTCCCCTTTCCTTTAATTTCCTCCTTAATTTCATATCCTGTTTCTTTTTTTTTTTACTTTTACCTCTCTCTCTTTCCTCCTCTAAGGTAACTTTCTTTTCCCTTAGTTTCCTTTCCTTTCCCTTCTTCCTTGACCTTACCTTTCTTTCCTCCTCTTGCTTCCCTCATCCTTATCCCGCAGAGATCCAGCTTTATTGGCAGAGCTTTACAGATCCAATACCAGGAGATTAAACTAGTGTCCTTTTCCTCTTCTGTTATTAAAACAGCCGCTCAGCAGAGAGGGATCCACGCTGAAACATCCACGGTGAGACTTGCGTGTCTGTGTGGATTGCATGTGTGCTGTGCAGTAGTTATCGGTGCGTTATTATCGTAGCAGCTCGCGGGCCAGCGGGGATGCTCTCCTAAATTAATTCATCAAGGTTGCTTCATCTCTCCCACAGTATGCTTTTTTCCCCCCCTGTTTGCATCAACACAAGCAGATCCCGAGAGCCTTAAAGTCCCTGGATGTTTGCACCGTGCATGAGGAAGGAATAAAGGCACGTTGATTCGGGTAATGAATGCAGTGAAATAAAGTGCAAACACATTTAAGTTAGTCATTATACACTGTCAAGTATGTCATTAGCTTGTGTAACATATTCCTGTAATTTGCTGAACTGCAAGCAGCAACTTCTGCTCTTTAGATGGAATATGATCCTTCTGCTTCACTGTAATAAAGATATGAAGTCACCTAATGTTCATAATAACGCCTCTTTTGCCACAGATACAGCAGCGTGACAGTGCGATATGCTGTGGAAGACTAGTGATTTTGTTGTTGTAAATTCATGTTTTTGACAACAAGTCACAGTCTACCTCAGTGTCTCACACCTGAGCGTCCTTCCTTCCAGTCTCACCTGTTCCCCTTTGGCTTTTTACCTGCTTTCATCCAGCCTGTGGCTAACAATTATAATCGTCTCCCCTGGAGTTTTTTTCTCTCAAAGTCTTCTAATATATGAATCCGTGGAGCTAAAGATTGCATGGGAGAAATCACAGTCGTGGATATTTGCAGTTCAGGTTTACTGTTGTTAATGTTGAGAATGTCTTGTTGCAGCTTTGACGTCTGTTTTTAATTTTGGAGAAATCCCTGTAGCTCGACCCCGTCGTCATTCTTACAACAAACATTTTTCCCACATTTAGGTTCAACTGTTCAGGCCGGATTGTGCAGAGCAGCGCTGGGATCAGTGCCGGCGGATTTCTTCTGTATCAAACAGGCCACTGGTTACATTTTATCTGAAATGTAATCCTGTTGCCATTTTGAGAATTTGGCAGTGTGTTCAGTGACAGCGATCTCCTGCTGCTCCAAACTGGTGTGGTGTTGTTTAAGTTGAGCTGCAGGTGGGAATTTTTAGAACAGGTCCAGATTTTAGATTTCTAATCTAAATTTTTCATTTGGAGCCTGTAAAAATTTCAGTTTTCCACATTTTATTCCGGCCTCGTGATGCAGTCCTGTGGTTTTTTAATATTCTTCCCCGTGTCTCTTATTGATAGAGCCAAACATTGTTCCCTTTGGCTCACGGTTGTGGACACTGATTGAATTTAGGGAATTTATATTTTGGTTTGTTTGCAGCAAACTAAGAATTCAAGTGGTATTTTTATGTTTTCAATACAAAAATGCAGTTTGTTTCAGTGACGTCAACTTCGATACCTGCTCTCCAGGTGTCGAGCCCCTCAAATCTCCACCTGTTTTCCTTTAAGGTAAGTAATGTTAACATTTACAATTCCTGAACTCGAGTCTTCGTTGTCCTTGTTGAGAATAAAAACTGCACATTTAAAAGAAAATCAAATGTTCAGGTTGAAAACTTTGCTCACCATATTAAAGTGTTTCCCGCCTGTTTGCGGATCAGGGGGAAAAGTCGTGTTTCTGTGCTCTGCGTGATTTGTACCGCCATGTATACATTTTCACCTGTACCTGAAATAAAATGAGAGCCTGGAGCCCTTTGGTGTGAGCTGATTAATGTTCCGCGCTCTGCATATTCCACCCCATTGTACATCTCAGCCAGACTCCAACTGTGGCAATCAATTCAATCAGCAGTACTTATGAACCCATTACAATCTAGCTGAGAGCAGGCGGGGGCTGCATCCTTCGACTGGCCTCAGAGTAATTACTATTTAGTCAAGCCAAAAAGGATGGATGGATGGATGGATGGATGGATGGATGGATGGATGGATGGATGGATGGATGGATGGATGGACGGACTAATAAAACACATCCTTAATGACTTCCATGTGACTATGAATATGCATTACAGGGACTGAGCAATAAGAGTGGGTGTTGTGATATTTACCCCCCACCCCATCCGAGAACGCCACAGCATGTTGCCATGGTGACTAACGTGTCTTCATCCTGAAGGCCAGAGGTCTCGCGGTGTTGTGAGGATGCCTGCAGGCCTCCGGGGGGGGGGGGGGGGTCTAATATATGATGTTGGAAATTCAGCGCAGCCAGAAACAGCTGAACCACTCTCACCTCCCTCATAATTACAGGCTCAGCTCTCGGTCTGCACAAGAAAGGGGATTTAACAGCGCCGCGAGTGAAATTTTCAAGCGTGTGTTTGAACCACTGACCCCCAGATGACCAACACGCATTTCTGTGTCAGTCGACCAGGAGTCGTACTTCTAGGGGGCTTCTGAGAGCCGCACACGTGGGAGTGCTCTGATGAGGCATTTATTGTTTACTGCTTCTTTTTTAAACCCTCAGCATCCACCATTTAGACCTTTTTATTTCCCCCCAGGCAGCTTCAAGGCTGGCAAAATCCCATTCACGACACTCAGTACTCATTTCACTTTGTTTCTGCTATTCATTACGTCTTGTTTTGTGCATCACTTTGTACAGATTTCCAACAAATTTTGCATATAAAACCTGCAGCCAAATGGATCAGTGGGGTTAGAAAGGTGAAGTGTACCAAAGCAAAATTTACACTTGTTTACATATTTCTAGTCTATTCCGCTACAAGGACACACTAATCTTCACAAGAGGGACGCAAATGCACCCACTCCTTAACCAGCCTTGACCTAACAGCCAAAAAAACAAAAACAAAATTGTATTCAATTCTTGCAGATTTCAAAGCCTCATCACAGCATAATCGGAGTCAAACAAGACCAAAATGTGACGCTGAAATACGGATGGAAAATAGCGCAAATCAAAGTTCAATTTGGCTTTTAAAGCTTAGTTGAATATTTTGGGAACCAGTAGTGCATCTGTTTTGTTGGCTCTGCAGCTTCAGGACAGACAGGCTGGCTCGTGTTATGAGAAACGTGGATTAAGTCGAGCAGGAACAACACAACAGGTAGGCTTCAGCCCTCAGGTGTGAGACCTTTTAAGCCAGAGCAAAACTAGATGATCATAATAAAGATATTTTTATTAAATAAATCCCCTTTAGAACACCCCCTGTAATAATGGCCACATAATGGATATTATTTTTTGTTGGGGTTTTTTAGTGCTGAAAGCCAGTTATGATTAATGCTAAAGGATTGAAGGATTGTTTTATGTGAACATCGTGGTTTAGGCCAAATGAGCACTTTAAGAGTTAAAACTTCACAGATACTTCAGAGGAGGACATAAAACCAACTGTCTAACCTAAAACTGCTAATTTATTTTATTTATTTAAAAAGTATACGGCATGAAAATAAGTAGTAATAAGTAAAAAAAAATATGGCGGTCTGAAAATGCCTGTCGCGTTCCGCAGCCTTCTTGCGCCCTCTGCTGTCCAGTGACTGTAAAACAAATATCTACAGACTGGCTGTACCTCCACATATTTAACATGAATGCAGCGTTGCATTATAGGAAACCAAGCAGATATCACCAAAAGGGACCCCAACCCCAAATGACCGTTTATTGTACCTCCTCCAAAGGAAACCATGAGCCATTCATTTCTTATGCATGGAGGGCATGAAGAAAGTAACCCTTCAGGGCCACGGCCGTATGGCAGCTGACTCTCATATGGTAGATGAAGGCAGAGGAACTCTGCATCGCTTTCCAAGAGTTTCTCTGAACCACTGGAATAGCTGTTCCCAGAGCTTCTGCGCTTCATAGGGAATCACCAGAAGACGTTAGATAAATCCATCCTCTGACTCACATTTTCTGCACACAGGTGAACGTTTGGTACAGTAGATATTATTGAGCTGTAACTTTGAATGATATTCAGTGCAAGAAATTTCAAAGCGTATGCCCTTTCTCCGTGCATTCAGAGATATTCTCCTTAAATACAATGACACACTGTAATATCTTTAACACTTACAGCTTGTTTGGAACCACAGGCTTAATCTTTAATCATACGTTTGTATGCATTGTGGTACACCCAGGATAAGCAATATTATGATGGTGCCTCCACCTGCACCTTGGACGCCATGCAGACACTATCGGTCGAGGCATGTCAACCTGCTCTGTGCCCCCTTATAGTTCACATCATCACCTCTTTCCTGGAGTCAGGAGTGGTGCCCTCCAGCTTCAGACCTGCCTCAGTGACTCCCATCCTCAAGAAGCCAGACCTAGACCCTGATGACCTTTACAACCAAGAGAGGGCGATACAGCATATATTCACATTTATGCTGTAATCAGGGAAATTACAAATGGAGCTTACCAGTGAATGAAATGAATGAAGTGATGATCCAGACTCACTCTTTGAGCTGTGGAGTTCCCGGAGGTCACTGCTGCTGAGGTCAGTGTGTCTCCTTCGAGAGGGGCAACAAGTTCCTTTGCATCTGAAGCAACGGGATCTAAAGAAAGATACACAATGTCTGTGGAAATCCTGGTTTTGCACTGAGTTTGCAGATCCTTAGATAAATATAGGTGAGGAACAATGAAGCGCTTCATATGGAAATGTAGCAGTTTGAGAAAATCTGGGCTGAAATCAAAGATTTGAATATCGGCTGAGAAAAATGTATCTCCACAGAGATCTAGCTACAATACGGATCTTAAACAGTATAGACTGACCACACTTTGAGCACCATTGTCTCCTCTTTCATAAAACACACAATGACACCACAAGAGATACCATCTGCATCGGGTTAATGTTTAGCCTTCAAGATTCCTTGATTGAAGCCAAAAAAGAAAAAGAAAAAAGAATCTAGCACTACATCATTGCACGTCCCATGCAGCCTTTTTAATAAATCACTGAAAATCCCTGCCACAGTGCAGCTGTGTAGTGTACAGTGCAGCTGTGTAGTGTAGTGTACAGTGCAGCTGTGTAGTGTAGTGTACAGCTGTGTAGCTGGGTCAGGTTACTCCATGCCTGACTTTGACGTGTAAATGGAATTGAATAGCTCCTTTAATTTCCTGTCAAAATGAATATAAATATGCAATTTACACCAAATTTTAGCTGCCACTTTTCAAAGTCAGTTCAAAATAAGCCAAAACAGCAAAGAAGGAACTGGTTGTGCAAAAGCGGCCGGGGTGGCTCAGTGGGTGAGCAGGTGACCATGTACACCACATAGTGTTCTCTCTCATGGTGTTTCTTAACTATATACATTCATTATATAATTATATACATTCTCCAGCCACTTTATTAGGTACGTGTTGCTTCTTTTGGACCTCCTTTTGTCTTCCTTCTCTAACAATAGAATAAAGTCAAAATTTCTAGAAAAAAGTCAAAATGTGGAGATTAAAGTTGCCACGTCTGCCGTACCTTCTCCAAACTGTCTTGAGTAGATGAGTTAGTGAAACTATACTTTAGAATCGGTTTTAGTAACAAGGAAATTATTTCTCTTTTAGTGAATAAACACGATGTAGTGATCAGTATGAGGACGTTAGAGAGATGGTGCAGAAAGCTGCATCTGCTCTGCAGGAAACAACACACAAACTGGCAACAGACAGACGCAAGGATATCGATATTTTGTAGAGGCTATAGCAGCCGTTTGACTTGAAATGACGACTTTAATCTCAAAATAGTATTTTGACTTTTTTCTCGAAATTTTGACTTTATTCTCAAAAATGCACAATTTAATAATTTTTTCTCAATACGACCCTAATACTCCTTCGTACACCCGAGACTCATCAGACCAGGCAATGTCTTTCCCATCTTCTGTCGTCCAGTTTTGGGGAGTCTGTGCAAATGTGGCCCCCCTGGTGTGGTCTTCTGCTGCTGTAGCCCATCTGCCTCAAGGTTTAACACGTGAGTCCAGAGTCCAGTGATGATTTGAGTTACAGTTGTCTTTCTATCAGCTCGAAGCAGTTTTCCTCTGACCTCTGGCATTTCCAGAGATCTGCTGCTCACTGGATATTTTCTCTTTCTCAGACCTTCCTCCGTAAACACTAGAGATGGTCGTGAGGGAAAATCCCAGATGATGAGCAGTTTCTGAAATACTCAGACCACCCTGTGTGACACCAACAACTGTGCCACGTTCAAAACCACTTAATTTTCTTCCACGTTCTGATACTCAGTTTGAATTTCAGCAGGTCCTCTTGATCGTGCCTAAATGCACTGAGATGCTGCCGTGTGATTGGCTGATTGGATATAAGGTGCAGATGAACAGGTGTAACTAGTGAGGCAGCAGCTGACTATATTATTGCGTGTTTTTCATAGTTTTGATGTCTTCGGGTTTGTTTCACAATGTAAAAATGTGCAATTGAAGAAAACAGCTCTCATTACCTCTCACTCATAAACGGTCTCAAATACTGAGAACAAAAAAAAAAAATCACACCAAATAAAAACAGGACACCAATCATATGCTTATGGATGTATTTTAATAAAAATAATTCTGTCAAAATTAAACA
Organism: Cichlasoma orientale; assembly: GCA_034780415.1. Classification (NCBI taxonomy): domain Eukaryota; kingdom Metazoa; phylum Chordata; class Actinopteri; order Cichliformes; family Cichlidae; genus Cichlasoma; species Cichlasoma orientale. The sequence goes on from JAVDPK010001863.1 coordinate 316,186, forward strand.
GAAAACATATTTCTTTTTTTTAACATAGTTCCAGTACATAGTTTTTTTTTTAATTATCATTTTTCTTTTTTTTTAAATATCGTTTTAAAGGTTTTACAAGTCATGCTAAGTAGAGGGTAACTCATTTCACATTTTTTTAAACATTTTTATTTTTCCCTAAAACTCAAAAGTCAAAATCTGAAACCAAAATCATGATAGAAATCAACTGTGCACAGCTCGTCTGCGCCGCCCGAATCAGTTTCTGCGGCCTCTCGGGAAGCAGGCGGCGCGGCTTCGACGGCCTCGGGCCCGTTCCTACAACCGCTCACGCCTCCTTTCATCTAACGGTCACTGAACACGTCAGTTTGTGTGTCTGTGCAGGGACTGGGGGGGTAGCTGTGTGGTAACAGGGCTGTGGTGCAGCCCAGGCCCCAAAAACAAAAGGACAGCAGCAAGATCTTTTTTTTTCTCCCCTACAGGTGTGTAACAGAGGTTTTTGTTTCAATAGTGTGTAACAGAAGTCCTTTACAGCTGTAGAGGCAGATGTTGTGAATGTGTGTGCATGTGTAGTTATCAGAGTAACTCCTACATCAGCAGAAGGTGTGTAGAAAAAAGAAAACACCAGCTAAAAGGTTTGGCCACATACCCCACACAGAAATTGTCTTATGACTAGAAACACAAACTTCGGGGTGGATCCGCACGCCGTTTGCGCCGTCACGACAAAGCAGAGAGACAACTTGCCGTCAGTCACACAATATCCAGCAATTTAATAGAAAAGAATTTTGTGTGTTTACAGAGCAAAACAAGCTTGTCATTAAAACCAAATAATGGCACATGTGACTGCTGTGGGAGTTAACATTAAAGCTTTAGATGGGACAAAAAAATTTAGGGTCTTTGCTTTCGAGACGCACAACTGCTGAATCATCCAGTGCAATTTTATAATGTCGGTAAAATAAGATGAGATAAATTGTTTTTAAATGAAATGAATAACATTAAAAACAGAGTGAAATCAGCCCCAGTGTGAGCGTACTTTACAGAGCTAATCATAAGCTATTCTGAAAGTAATAATTAACAGGCAATGTTTTTCTATTGGGGCCGGATGGCTGCCATGATTGATGTGGAAACAGCAGCAACCTGAGGTACAAGTTTAAATGCAGAACTTTAAATCCAGATGTTTAATGGAGTTCCTGTGAAATCACTTCAAAATTTCAGTTTTACTTTTTCCAAATAGTGAAGGTCAATTCAGAAAATTCAACGGTTACCTCCAAATACGCTGATTTGGCTACTGTGAAACCAAAAAAGAAGCCAATAAAGAGCCATTAACGTGTAAACGACAGAACGCCACCGATCTGTTGCCTCCTGTTTGGAACACGGCGGCTGTGCTTTTTGTGCTTTTTTGCAAACGTCTGAGAAACATCTTTTTAGAAATAACTTTTCATACTGAGCGTAAGCGTACAGAGCAGCTGAGCGAGCCGGGTGCGGCCTCGGTACTGTACAGTGTGTTTATGGGGAGCAGCAAATCATCGGCTGATTGAAAAGAATCGGCCACCGGTTAGTGAGTTAGTTCCTGTTTTAGTTACATAGTTTCAATCTACATAGCAAGCTTATTATCTGACAGAATGAAGATGACCTCTCTAATATGAAGGTACAGCTAGTTAGTGCTTCAGCTAATTTTTACTAGCTAGAACACTAGCTAGTAAATATAACTACCTGTAAATATAACTTACTTGATGACATTAGTTGAGCCTGACAGGAAGGCCTGTGAAGGAAGGCCTGAGGGCACTGAAGCTGCCATGAAAACTGTGAACTGACTGTGTAACACTGAGTCATTTCTATTAATTATTCATTTCTTTTAATATTAGGCCGAGTGAGAAATGGTTCAGAGCGGTTGGAAGCGGTATTTGGTACTTCTGTTTGTACTGATCTGAGTCATACCTGCCAACATTTAGCTTTCAAAAACTAGGAGATGTGTTGATGCCATGTACTGTATGACTGTGACATCATCATGGCGTGTTGCCCTACTATACTTCTTACCCTACTGCAGATTGAAAGAGTGCGTTTATTTGTTTCAACAACACTTCACTTATGAACAATTGATTTGGGAAGTTCACATTTGTGAAAGTCTTTCTACCTTAATGGACGTTTGCATCATCATTAGCGTGTTTTAAGGTGGCGCTCTCGACTCTGTCAGCAGATAAAGCTGGATGAGATAAGGAGCTTCCTCCAGCATCCTTTGCCTGCTTCTACAGGGAGCTGTTGCACACACACACACACACCCTTGAATCTGTTTTCACACTGGGTGAAATTGTGTGTAGTATACGGAGTGTGTGTGTAGACAGTGCTTATTAATGCTTGCATGAAGTATGAGAGAAATGTTGCGTTGGCAGGTACGATCTGACACCAAAACAGGAAGTAGCAGACCTGAGCACTGCGCTTACTTGTGTGTAAATCTCATAGTGGCCAGCAGCTAACCTGAAGGATAAAAAGACCTTTTGTTTACCATCATGTTATTGTAGAGATTTAAAAAGAACACCGCGATTAATGTGTCTTAAAGTAGTGAAGGGCTCCGTGTAAGGCAACAAAAGAGAAACTTTTCCCAACAACCAGAACTGGTTTTCACAATCTTTAAACATGGTGTCAAATCCAAATGAATTATCACAAAGTGCACCCTAAAAATCTGCACGTATGTGTTTGGAAAATGATTTGCTTATATATCTGAAAGCACATGCACACAGCAGGTCAGGCTGTGGAGGATCCAACCATCCATTTTCCTCTGCTTAAGGACTGCAGTAATGAAATCTCAGGGGAGTGACTCGACTGTTAGAATGCACACACACACACACACACACACACACACACACACACACACACACACACACACACACACACACACACACAC
>JAVDPK010001863.1:319163-335164 GCA_034780415.1 Cichlasoma orientale
CACACACACACACACACACACACACACACACACACACACACACACACACACACACACACACACACACACAGAGCGCTTGTTAGGCTGAGTTTGATACTGAATTCCTCAATACTGGCATCAAGGTGGCCATTATAATTGTAAGCCTTGGTCCTGAAGGTGGATGCTGTAGGTGCAGCTCCGGCTGAGCTCTGCCACCTGCAACCACATCGCTGATTGGTTGACACTGTGGTTGTTACTTTAAAATCGAGGCTCAGACACCTCCGATATTCCACTTGCCATCGCCCCGTCTCCCGGCAGCGATCGCAGCTACAGAGGGCCATTATGCTTTTTTTTTTTTACATGGGTAAAGTTTCCAGGAAGTCTCCTGCTCTTTGGCTCATAAACTGTTAGCTCACACAATTTTATTCTTAGAAATATTACAGCAACTATGACTTTGGAAGGTTTTGTCCAATAAATTTTGTTTTCCGACATTCTGGAATAAAATGGGAGATATGAGGCCTGCATTTCAAAAACATTTTTTTTTGTATCTTATTGAAGAAGAAAAAAAAAGGATGACTGTGGAAAAACCAGCTGGTGGGTTCTGTGGTCTGTGATATGGCGAGAACAACAATACTGACGGCAGGGAATCGAAATCCACCCGTTAAAACAGAAGGAAGAATCGGGAAGGGGGAATTACAATGTGTTTGTTCCAGGATGAGCACAACAAACTGACACAAAAGAACTAAAAAAAAAAGGCTAGATGAACAGAATAATAATTATCTTTAAATAGTGTCACACATTTCTTTATTTTATAATACTAAATTAAAAGGAACCTTTCCTTCCTCTCTCTCTCTCTCCTCTGCCCCCTCTGCCTGTGCTGCTGGCTCGGTCTGACGGGCGGCCAAACGCACCAACCGCATGTCACGCTCCTTCCTCCGTTGCCATGACAACTACCTGCTGGACATGTCTTCTCTCAGTGCTACTTAACATTAACCTGTGGAGAGATGTCAGGTGATGAAATGAATGCAAGCGTGATTGATATAAATACAGTGGGAGTGCATTTAATCCAGATGCTTTTCGTTCGTTAGCTGTAATTAAAGACAACGATAGATGGAGACGAAGGTCGTCCTCCATCCGCTCAGCATTACCCCTCCTTTGCCACAAACATGCCAATTTCCACGTCAACCTTAACTTTGAGCAACATTCACGGCGTGTTCGGTTTGAGCATCAGTCCCTGTCACACAGTTACAGTATTTATAGCCCGTCTCGTGAAACCCTGTACACTGTTGAACATGAAGTTACACACCTGGACCTGGGCTAGTGCAAAAAGTTGTCTACTCTGGCGAAGGAGCAGGAACCGGACCGGACTCGGGCCATGAGCTGAACGCACTCCGTGGCCTGTCCGAGCGCTAACATCAGCGGGGGCTGTTTAGGCAGATTTTGGGACTCTGAAGCAGAAAAGACACAAAGCATCAGACAGGAAGTGATCAAGTATTCTTGCCCTTTTCTGCTTGGCTTAAGGGAGCCAAGCAGTGTTTAAGCTTGCACCAGTTATCTTGGTTGGTGTCAGATCTTATTTTTAACAGACATGATTTTAGACCTTTTCAATGTTTGTAAAAGGCAGCATTTTTTTCTGGTGGCAGAAACCTCAGTGTATCTTTGTATACCATTCTCTCGAAACATCGAGTTTTGGATGTCCAGGATGTGTAATGCCAGGATTTGTTGATATTTTTTGCTAAATTTGCTACCTATGGCTAGAGGCCTTGAGTAAGTGAACAATAAGGGGGCAAAGTGCAGACTTTCTGGGTCCTCTGAAACTACAATAGAAAGGCTTAGCTAGAGTTGGGTTCAGTCACAGTGTAAAGTAAACGTCATTTAACAGAAAAATATCACAACATGTACTTTTCATTCACTAGATGCTGGTTTTCTTCTGCTAGTTCTCTGTTTTTCTGCCACCAGAAAGCAATCTATGCAACATCATATGAATTAGATGGTCACACACATTATATTTGCGTCTGCTGATGTTTTCTGTAATAAAAATTAACATTATCAGATCAAATCAAAGCTAGAAACAGACTCAAAAGTTTAAACACATACAGCACTGTGGAAACGTTTGAACCATCATGCAGCTCAGCCGTCCTGCAGGAGCTGAACATTAAAGGTTGTGAGGAACTTCTACTTAGTTACACGTCGCTTCATAAAATGAGGTGAACACAAAAACCTCATTGTTGTTTGAAACTGTATTTCCCTGAAGTAGGAGGGGTGAAAATTGCATGATTGAAGCTTCTCAAATGTTAGAATGACACAATTTTTCTTTTACTTATTAAAGTTTTTGTTCAGAATTTGGAGGTTTTGCTATACTCGCATACTCATACCTGAGTAATATTTTCTACTTTTACCATGTGGAATGAGTAAAGTACTTAGGGATGTAAATACCACCACTGGCCCCTCCAGAGCTCTGATCGCGTCACTGTTACGGGGAAGAAGACACTGAAACAGTCGTACGCTCTCAGAGAATCTCAAGAAACATTTAACCAGTCAGCTGTACAAAACCTGCTTTGTCTTTTCTTTCCTAAACCCTTTGCACAGTTCTGCACGTATGAATGTGACCCAAAGAATATGTTTGTGTTTTGTGCTTTACCCAGTATGGCGCTGTTAAGGGCAGAGCAGAGCGCTTCTCTCTGCGTAGGGTCTAACTGCTGGCCCACGGGGCAGTTCCAGGGGTCCGAGTACGCTAGCAGGCTGAATGCATCCTACACAGACACACAAACACAGAGGCCTTTGTGAACACAACACAACTGAATCCCTGCGGTGCAGAACGCTCTCCAGCTTGGGATTTCCTTTATGGCCCTAGAGCTACGGAGTATTTATTAACATTCATTAACAAAAATGAATAATTGAGACATGATTGTGTCTGTTAGATGCTGCTGTGTGTACAGTTCAGCTACAGCCATACAAACAGGGACAGAGGGATAGTATATATCGGTCACATTTTGTGCAGATTTTAAGACTCTTCATTTATTGTTTTGAATAAAATCCAACCTTTTTGTCCAAAATAACAAAATAACCTAACATAATATAAATAATGCAAGATAATAATAGCTACTCTAATGAGGATACTAACATGATAATGGTGCTGTGTCTGCTGAGTGTCTCAGTGGGTATTTAGCAATCAAATATGCATGTCAGGGCTGCATGTCTGCCCTCTGGTGGCCAAAAGTTGGAATTGCAAAAGCGCATCACAGCAAATCATTGGAACATATAAATATCCCGCTTTTCATCTTTTGCTGTGATGAAGGTTTAGCGATTATGATATCAGAACAAAATTCTGATGACACTGGAAAACAGTGAAAACCTGAAAAAACAACTAAGACTTAAAATCTTGTCAGTCACCCGTAAAACACTTTAAACTGTAAATGAAGTGCCAGACAAATAAAGTCTGACTGATTCACTGGAAACTACCCGTGCCTTTATCTGCTTCACAACAGCTCATCCTAAATCAGAAGTCGATCCAATTCCTGCAGCGTGCACAGAATACTTTAGCCAGGACTTTAACTGGTGCCAGCAGAAACAAATCTCCTCAGCACACTCCTTGCATCACACCTGTTGTTTGGCATCCTAGCTGTTTGTTGAGCTCGAGCCCATGTGCAGTTAAATGTGTGTGTGTGTGTGTGTGTGTGTGTGTACCTGTAACATCTTCTTGTGCATGGCGTTCTTGCCGTACTCCCGACACAGCTGTTCGTTGAGCGCCTGCAGCTCCCGTCCAAACTGGATCATCCTCTCTGTGGCTGCTTGGTTCCCACCGCAAAGCTGCCTGCTGTGACTACAAACCTCATCTGCTGGAGAAACACACACACACACTGTAAAAACATCCTGCAGCAAGGTGGACGTATGAATGAAGAATAAGGGTCAGGAGCAGGGAAAAGAACAAGACATTTTCAGCAGTATAAGTTGTTGGAGTGCGTGTGTGTGTGTTCTTTGTGTACCTGTGACCCCATTGCCAATGCTGTTGTCGTCTGGCTGAAGGATCTCTTCATGTTTGTATGTCCCGTTCATGATCCGTGCCGAGGAGCCCTCAACAACCCCGTTGGTGTAGTGCTCTGCTTCAATCTCCATCTCACTGTCACTGCACACACACGCACACACACACACACGCACACACACAATGCTCTTATATTTGTTCTTGCTCTCGGGCCGTTTATCAGATTGCATGTGAAACAGTAAAGCTCACATTGTCTTACAAACATGCTTCGTTTAAGCAGCATGTGGACCTTTTTAAGGTTGGATGACAGGCTTAACAAGCAAGCTGTTGGGTGCCCCAGCAACAAGTTAATTTAATGGAATACACAGCTGTAATTACAATCCAATCTTCCTGTTTCTTAATGACAGAGCCGTGATACTGATAAGTCACATTCTAGCTTTCCTTCTTGGACTTAAATGGGCTTAAATTAATATCATGATTTTCAAATCAAAGCACTTACAGTGCTCTGACCTTCATGTAAGCAAACTCACAACTAGATTGGTATCCCTGAATTATCGAGTTGATAAGCACTCAGCTGGATTGCCAGTGTTGGGGTAAGTGAAACCAGATAAGGAAAAGCTATCCCAGGCATGCTGAACTTGCTCCGCAGTACAGACTCTGCTGTCAGGGCTTTCTACCTGGTTTCCTGGGTGCTGTTGGCACTGTGCGGCTGGCTCTTGGTGGAGTCGGAGGAGTTGGACTCGGAGTAGTTGATAGAGGAAGGGGAGGAGGAGGTGGAGGAGGAGGCGGAGGAGGACGCGCTGGGGTATTTGACGCTGCCGCTGCTGCTGTGGCTCTTCGACTTGTTGGGGGGAGTGACCCCGTTACTGCAGGTGGGGCTGTCTGAACCTGGTAGTGAGTAAGGGAGTAAATAAAGGGAAAGAAAAAAAAACAGCCCTTATGGTTGCAGCTTTCTGGCTTGTGTGTGTGTGTGTGTGTGTGTGTGAGTGTGTGTGATGTACCTCCAGTGTGCAGGTGTGTGTTGCTGGCTCCGTGGTGGGGGCTGAGGCAGGGTGAGCCGGGGTAACTGTCCTGGGACTTTGGGGAGCGGATGGTCAAACAGCGAACCTCGCTGTCTGTACCGTTCACCATCTCCACAAACTGACGACACCTGGAGGCCAGTTCACACTGGTGTTACTGGTATTCACTGGAAAACGATCTATTTAAGCGTCATCACGCTTGCGTTCGATCCTAACCCAAACAGCAAACTCACTTCAACATGAATAGTAGATTAGGGTTGCGTTCTAACAGGCCGGGATAAAGCTGCTGAGTCGCTTCTATGGCTTCACCAACACGCCCCGCCAGCACTAGCTTCTGTATTCCTGTTGGATCAAAAGCAGGACGGTTTTTACAGTTTACTCATCGGGAGAATTCAAGCTTTCAAAACAAACATTTGAAAGAGGCCAGTGACAACTAACACCCCACACCTTATAATATAATAGAGAGAAATCTAATGATTCCCTTTGAGCACACACTGCTTTGTGCACTCACTCTGCCTGTTCTTTATAGATGTCTGGTCCTCTTGTATCATGGTTTCTGTGGCTCTGGCGAAGGCTGTTGCAGTGGCACAGTACCCATGGTGCACCAGGTAGCTGGACACCATACTAGATTAAAAAGAGGGAAAAAAAAGTTAAATGTTAATCAATGTTTAAAGGAAACATTACCTGGTATTACTACAACTACTAATGACTCCAGAGAGCCAAGGAAGCATTACATGGCATAATGTTTTCATCCCCTGGGCCGCCTCGACTCTAGGTATGCTAATATTCTTTTATACCACCATCCCACACAAGATTGCTGGATACTGTCATTTTTCCAGCTTTGTATTGTGATGTGTGTGTGTGTGTGTGCCAAGGTGTTGGACTGACTGGTTCTGAATCTTACTTCTGTAGGACGGCCTGCCACTCCCCCAGCCGCTCGCCTATGGGAAAGCGAGCGATCATGCCGTGGATCTTGGCCCGCCATTCGCTCATGTAGTCCTCGATGTCGAAGACGAATGGCTGCTGGCCAAAGTTGGCGTCTACAATCTCACCGGGGGTCTGAAGCCCCACAGTGGGGTACAGGTTGGGCTGGTAAAAATGTAAAATATCCAGGTAAACAGAACTAATCTGGGACTGAGCAACATCAGTATTTACACATTATTAAACAAACTGTTACATTGCAAACCCTTAAGGTGGACTTATGATTTCCTTGTTTTCTGCTATATTTACACTGTTACACTTGTGGCTGATCATATTAATACTGACTATTTCAAATAATGAGGTCTCCTGCAGACAAGAGAAACAAAATAGTTCTTACAAGAAACTGCTCAAAACAAAGTCTCTGGACTTTTAAGGTAGGCTGGTCACAATTTTTGAAAAGAAACATTACTGCTGAGTTTTTGACATGTATTTTTGGTGCACTGAGCACCACAGAGCAGGTGCCAGTAAGCTCTACAATATTAAAATCTCCAAAATTAGGCAACTCAGATCAAAACAATCTAGATTTTGGGGTGATTTGGTTATGGAATGCCTCGGGTTACACGCTAGTAACTTTCATTAATAGATAAAAGTCACTGGACAAACAGCTGTTTGATGGTTTTTGCAAAAACCACTAACAGGATATGAAACACCAGCACCTGCGAGAAGGCTCTTTGGGTTAGACACTGTTTGGTTTGAGTGTTTACAGCCACTACGCTGAACTCTGGAGATTGTAGTCTATTCCTAAAATTAATTTAGGCCGGTAAAAAACTTTTTTTTTTTTTTTTTAAAAACATTCCAGTTACAGCGGCCACTGGACCCCAAAAAAAACACAAAAATTTCCAACCCCAGATGCCAAAATAAACTGCAATTAGACGGGTAGCTAGCTGCATGGTCCATATCACTTACACAGAATCGAAACTGAGGTGACTAAAATTGGGTCTATTAATAAAAGGAAAGCACTAGAATATGATTAGAAAACGTAGATATAATGAGTACTTACGGGGAGGTCCGTGAAGGCAACACCTAATGAACAGAAAGACAAATCCAGTTAGTCAGTTAATCAGTTTAATCCAGTTAATCAGTTTAAAATAAAACGATCTTAGCACGTCCACCAACCTAAACTGATGCCATTTTTGGTGTAAAAGCAAGTGTTGTTAATGAGGTTCACGCAGCAGCCAATTACATCACCCGTGGTGAATGTTGGCCCGTACGGCTGGCCGGTCCCGGAGGAGCAGAAGGAGTGGCCGTCGTCTCCATGGTAACCGTATGAGTGCTTGTCCCATCCTAAAATAGGACAAGGATTAGGATTAGTTCTTGCATCTCATACTTGACCCCATGTGAAAAAACGTGTCAGTAATCAAAACCTCAGTGACAAACACATGTAGCATCCTGTTCAGTCTCACTGCTGCACGCACAAAGTGGGAGCAGCCCGGTATGAAAACTATAAGCAGCTGAAGTGAGGTGGACTGCCTTGCTTGAGGTCAGTGCTGAAGGAAGGAAGATGGTTACTCATTGACTTCTGCAACTCAAATTTTCCCATCTGACTGCCGCTGCCTGCAGGGCGCCTCATAAAAACTCACACTTTCTGAGGCTGCAGGCCGTCTTCCCGCACGGCCAGCAGGAGGACTTTGTGTAAAGAAACTGGTGAGTCACTGCCAACAGGAACAGCAGCACAAAGGCTGGACCAGAAGAGTAAAGGGCACCAGGGAAAGAGAAGGGGATCTCATGATGTACTTATTACATAAACTAATTTCTTGTTCCTGCTGGCAGTGATGCATGTTTATGCAACAAAAGGTGAGTCACTGGTAGTTTTTTACTACAGCTGAGTGAGAACTTATCATACAGAGTAATAAATACTATATCCAAAGCTGAAACTGATATTATGTTTCAGTCCTTTTATTTTTGAAGACATTTGTCCACCTTTGTGTCAAATCATCTTTCACCTCACAATGTTTTAACACATCAGACACATGTATGTGCGCCCGACATCAGTAAATGCCATCTTATATGCTCATATCAGTCAATAAAGCCAATACTGGCCGTAACTGATATTTGGTCCATGCATAAGTGCATCCCAAGTAATCTCCTAATAAAATATCAAGAAACATCCTATAAAAGTCCATCTGCTTGAGTCCTAGGGATAGGGAAGACAGTCAACATGGCTTGTTGTGGTAGGAAAACACAGGCCTGACTAATCGCAGTATGAAGAGCAAGGACCAAGAAAGTGATGCAGCTGAAGTCTTTCACTCTTATTTTACCACTGTGACATAATGTCTCCAGTGAAAAAGACCAGTTGGTTAAATTCCAATTAACTGATTCATTTGGACTTGAGAGCCCTTTGGATTAAGCAATACGTGCTTGTGACATCAACAGTTACGGCTGTGTTCATATGCTTCTGAGCACATTTATCATCTTAGGTTTGTGCATTAGAATGCTAACATTTGCTAATTAGCATTCACAGGACAGCTGAGGCTAAAATGAGCACCTTTGATGGTTTTGCTAGTGTCAGATGACAGCATGAAAAAGTTCTTCCTGAGTCAGATATTGAATACATGATTGTTTAAACCAAATATTACTACTAGCTGTTGTGATGCGTTGTTATGGACCACAAAAAAAAAATCTTACGTCCCTTCAGGTTAATTTTGGGACCATGTGGGAGGATCCAGAACCACAGGTTTGGAACCAAGTCTTTTAGTTTGTGTACAGCTCATCAGCTGACCTTTTAAACTTCTTTAAACTTATAATTTGCTGCTTTTCAGAATATTACAGAAGAAACACTAAAAAGTGTGCATGAAACCTCTTGATAAAACTTAAAATTTCACTATATTATAGTTTTTAAAGTGCCATTGCAATGGGTTCTCTAGGTAGTCTGCTTTTCTGTGTCTTTCCATATCATACATCTCATCAGTAATGTCCAGACAGTTTCTCCCAGTTTGTTCACGACAGCCTTCTTTAGCAACTAAGACCATGTTTAACGAGGTAGCTTTCCTCAGCCCTCATGTGGAGCTTCCTGTATTAGCTAAAGCACCTCAGGCTTCTTGGGCATTTCACAGGTTATTATCAGTGTTAACTCTGCCCATATATCATCCACTTATTTTCTAATTTTCAAACACTTGCTCTTCCCAAAACAACCTCCAGAATGACAGTTGTGTAGAACAATATCTACTATTAGCACTAAAGCACATGTTCTATGACTTGCATTGTTCTGAAATGCTCCATTTAGCTCCTGTCTCTTCACAGCTCCCCTGTTAAAAAATTCAGTTTCCCCATTTATCTCTAACTCACAGTGGATCTCACACTACCAACAACATTCCTCCATGTACATTACTGCTAAAATAAAGTTTGGGGTCAGTTTGAAAAGTCTTTTTTTTTTCTCCTTTAATAAACCTAGTGCAAGTTTATCATGCTAAAACTATCATTTGAGTCTGGTTACAGTCTTAAAATGCTCCTAAAAAACACTTTTTGTTTAAAATCCATCAGCCATGTTCACATTTTAGGAAATAAAGGCTATTCTATGCAGGAAATAGCACAAGAAAACCTGAAGATTTCATACACTGGTGTGTTCTACTTTATTCACAGGCAGCACAAACTGTCTCTAAACTCAACAGACAGAGAAGTGGCATATCGCAGCATGAAGACATGGATATCAGAGGGTCAAGTTTGTGAAATAAATGCTTTACAGCTGCTGTAAGAACCAGATTGTTCTGGTTTGTGAAGAGGGTAGTGCATACTGTTGTATAAAAATTTTGACAACTTCCTTAATTTCTTAGAAGAAGATTACTTTGATGAGTTTCAGATAAAAGATGTTTTGAGGGGCACTTTAAGACTATAACTGAACATACAATGGCTGATTCTGTCGATGCTCAACTGGCCATTGCGCCTCTTTAATCAGCACAGCGGTTCTCAGCTGTGCTGACCATTCAAATAGGAATTATAAGATGCTAAACTTGCACCAGTTAACCCAATCTGCCACTGGACGACTTGACTGATGGTTGCTGATAATGGGCTTCAGTGCTTTCATGTAAATACGTCATTAAAAATGCTAAATGACATATGATGAATGATTCCATTAATAGTTAAAAGCATTCCAGAGTGCTGGTGTATGCGCAGTGTCACAATCACTCTATTTGGCTCACAAGGGAAATTTGGCAAATATTGATCCTAGGATCAAATAATCACTAATATCGGAAACAAAGTGTATCTACACACAGCTTGTATGACAGGGCATGGTGTGCTACTGACTGCAAGATGCAGCCACCATACAGTACAGTCTGACCTCAAATACTTTCATTTATTTATATACCACTTTTTAACAGGATGTAGTGACCACACAGGAAAATGTATATATGATCCTGCTTCTCTAAGACAAAAAAAAAAGTATCTTCCTGTCTCTTCTCCAAAGCTAAACTGCAGTCTCAGACTGCCTGTGCGAGAGAGTGACATCGATCATAGCCTCTCTGGTGCAGTGAATTCATAACAGCTGACGAATGTCTAGTAAATCACACAGACTGGACCTGAAGTCATCAAATCATTGCGATTTCAACACAACAAGGAGTATTCCTCTACAGCACGGGGGAAATCACTAAACCTGACAAAAATCTGACCTTGGCTTTAAGTGAATAAAGCCTTAAGTTTTGCACTGATTAAGTTTTGCATGAATTCCTCACCCTGAACTAAGCACCCTGGAAAGGACCTGACAGTGTTCAGCTTCTGCTCTGTTGGTGTTTCTCCTCAGCTTGTGTGTCGTTGCCAAAAAACCAAAGCAGGGTTAGGGAAACTAGGTCGTGGGTGAGCCGAGATATTAGATGTGTACTTGTATGCGCATATGTGTATCTCTGAGCATGTCAGTATTATTATGGAGTATTAAGCTCAGCTGGACGTGCGCGTTCGTATTTCGATCCTGTGCATTGGGGTACTTCTTTCAACTTGAGCGCATACTGTCCTCGGTCTCTCCATGTGTTCTTTTGTGCATGTGTGTATATACTCGTGTGTAAGAATGTGCATGTGTGTGTATGTGGAGGTATTAGATTAATCTGCTGACAGGGATATTGCCTCTAAAGCCAGGCTCACTGCTCCAACATGCTAATGAAATGGGCAGGCCTCCACAGCAGGATCAGGCACAGAGGTCAGCAGTGGAGAATATTGTACTATGACAGGACACACACACACGCACACACATACATACACACACATACACTAGGACTGTACTTTATTACACTTTTCATGTACAACTCCAATTCCTCAAAAAAAAAAAAAAGTTGGGACACTGTGTGAAATGTAAATAAAAACAGAATGCAATGATTCACAAATTTTATAACTTCATTTGCATTCATTACAGAAAATAGAAAACATATTGAATGTTTAAACATTTTATTATTTCACGAAAAATATCAGCTCATTTTGAATATGATGGCAGCAACATGTCTCAAAAATGTTGGGATAGGTGCAACAAAAGGCTGGAAAAGTAAGCGGTACTAAAAAGAAACAGCTGGAGGAACATGAACTAATTAGGTTAATTGGTAACATTGTCAGTAACATGATTGGCTATAAAAAGAGCATCTCAGAGAGGCAGAGTTTCTCAGAAGTAAAGATGGGCAGAGGTTCACCGTCAGGCATTTTACCAGTGCTCAGTTCAAAACCTGCATCTCTGATGGTGTGGGGGTGCGGGTGCATTAGTGTCTGTGGAATTGGCAGCTTGAAAATCTGGAAAGGCACCAACAGCGCTGAAAGGTATATACAGGTTTAGGAGCAACATGTTCTCCCATTCAGATGATGTTGTTTTCAGGGTAGTCTTTGCATATTTCAGTAAGACAATGCTAAACCGCATACATCTATCACGACAGCATTGCTTCGCAGTAGAAGAGTCCTGGTGCTGAACTAGCCTGCCTGCAGTCCAGAGCTTTCACCAATTGAAAACGTTTGGCACATCATGAAATGAAAATTACAACAAAGAAGAGCAGCTAAAATCCTAAATCAGACAAGAATGGGACAACATTCCTCTCCCAAAGGTCCAGCAGCTGCTCTCCTCAGTTCCCAGACGTTTACAGAAGAGGGGATGCCACACAATGGGAAACATGGCCCTGTCCCAACTTTTTTGAGATGTGTTGCTGGCATTAAATTCAAAATTACTTCATATTTTTGTTTATATGGTACATTTTCTCAGTTTAAACATTTTATATCGTTTCTATGAGCCGGTATGGCTTCAATCATGTATCTCTCGCTCATATTCCCAGGAAGGCCTGGTTAGCATGGGGGGTCTAGCCTGGGGACCCTTACTGGATGTATGCCCTGGTTGGGATTCAAACCCCTTACCTCCTGCTCCAAAGTATTTATATATATATATATATATATTTTTTTTTTTTTAAATTCTTATCACAGAATAACTGGTCTATAACAATAAAGGCAAGACGAATGTGTTACCTTATTTGAGAAATCAGTGCATTGGCCTTTCAAAACAGAAAAAAAATGTAATGTGTGAGTAAATGAAACCAATTAACAAAACAATATATTTATTACAATGCTCAAGTTTTTCCTCTGGCTTTGGTTTTAAAAAAAAAAACCCTCCAATTTAAAATATTTGAGGTGCTCTAAAGATTCATCTTCAAAGATGTGAAACTTTACGAGCATTAAATATTTGCTCTTTCAACTCACTTTTCACAGAGTCTGCAGTCTTCAGTTCTAGCTTTGAACTCTGGTACATCAGGGTTTTTTTTAAAGATATTTTTTTAGCACTTTGCTTTTCATTAGAGAGATGCAGTAGAGACAGAGTAGAAAAGTGGTGAAGAAGAGCAGGAAAGTGACACGCAGCAAAGGTTGGGCAACGAGTCTGTTGCTGAGAGGATTTTTTAGAAAGTGGTACAGTATGTGCCCTAAACAGTCAACCACTGGGTCACCCCATCAGACAGAGTTTTAACAGGATAAATGAAACCAGGAAAGTGTGCTATTCAGAATAGCAATTTTAAAATCACAGCTTTCAAAACTTTTTTTTTTAATCTCATGATTTATGATGGTAATTCCACCTCACAGGGTACCTTATATGACACTTCTGAACTTTCACTCAAGGAGGATTTCTGAACGCAAAGCTTCACCACAGCTCTGATTTGAAAGTTTTTAGCCATGCCAAGCAAAAACTATAATAGTCAAATGCAGCAATCTTGCAATAAATCCTCCCTTCATTAAGGCGGTCATATTCAGTATTTGTCAAACAAGTGTTAATTTAGCTGTTTGATCATTTTGGATGCTGCAGTTTGTGGATTCAGTTGTACTGCATTATAATAACTGCAGCATCTAATATTGTCTCCATAAAGAGCTAAATAACAGAAACACATCTTTGTATAAACTGCTGCCTCCACAATCACCATACAGTTACACTCCCAGCACAAACAGAACATTATAACCTTCACCAGCGCACACAGAACATGTGCAGCATGCTGGGAAAGTGTGCACAGATGCACGGATGAGTGGGAACAAACATAAACACTCAGAGATGCAATCAGTCAAGTCCAGGACACACACAGATAAATCTGCAGAGTTTGGGACAAACACACACTGGCACACAAACATGCCGAGTTAGTCCGAGTTAAGGCAATCAACAGTAATCTGTGTACCAGGGCTACACACCATCTGTAGTGAAATCCTAGCAACAAAAAAATACTTTCATAACTGATGTGTGACCAGGTTTGGAAAAAGGCATCCATGCACACGACGCCGTTCCACGCTGTTCCGGGCCTTTGTGTGACGTCTAACACGCGTGAATCAAGAAGACAGGAGAATGAGGGATCTTTGTGTATGCGTGCATCTAGGCTCTGCTGAACAGGCTGCCACCAGCGTCCACAGCATTCCACAAACCTCGGCCACTGGACGGATCTTAACCGGTCAATAAGCAGGGCAAATATGCCCACACAGGCCCTGGAAACCCCAGGATCTGATTGGTGGAAGCAGAGATGTTCTCATTGTGTGGGGAGAGGCAAGGGGCTTAAGTTAGGTTATTAGCAGCTAAGTGGCCACTATGTTTCCTCCTGTGTCACCAGAGATCACTGAGCCACTGATTCATCACTGATGACCAGATAAAACAAAACAAAATAATTCAGTGGAAAAAACTGTGTGTGTGCAGCAAGTACAGAATAAAATGTTCATGTATCAGCAGACAAAAGCTTGTTTCTTATTAAATCTTTATAGCAGCACCTTTGTTCTCTGAATTACGTCAGTGACCAGCGCCCGAGCCCATGCTGTTTACACATATAGACAAAGACATTGTAAAATGAGAACATGTGTGAGACTGATATGCTAAGCACGAGATTTTATAAAACAACTGATTTAATAAAAGCTGCAAGTAAGTGTAAATCACAACTTTAATTATTCTTATCTTGGGAATCTATTGATCTTTCCATGAAGATAATAGCTTTCTGAGAGTTTCCAGGAGTAGCAGAAATAAATGCTTGAAAATTGGTGGAAAATTCAGTTATGATGATTTTGATTGTGGACTGACCTCCTGCTTCCACAAATTAACATCAGGTGACATGGCATCACTGTAACAATATGGCCACTGTTGTGAAAGAATAGACAGTATAGGATCCAGTGACACAGGCCTAGAGACCAGCTGGCACCCACACTTTGCTAGAGAAAAACGTGTATTCCCTGACTGGTTGACGAGTGGTTGCTGGAAGTTGCTGGCTATCACTGGGCAAAACTGGTTGCAAAGAGGTATACAGTCCTGCACCAAAAATGTCCTTGTGGCCACTATGGTCACCAACAAATTGGCATAATCGCCTGTAGTTTGCATGAACTTGTCTGTAAATACTCACTGTTTACCTTCAAAGTAAAAGCTGCGCCTTTTGAAATGTGTTGGTTGCAGCTAAGGTTATTATAGTTAACCAAAACTAAACTAAAAACTAACACTACGTGTAAAAAAACATTTTAGTTAACTAAAATAAAAGTGAAAACTAGACCTTTGAAAACAATTACAACTAACTGAAACAATGTTATAAATTTGGAAAACTAAAATAAAAATGGTATTTGTTAATTTGGTAAAATTTGCTAACAAAAAAAGTGCCTGATGAGGCTTTGATGAACATGTTTATTGAGGCATGAACGCAAACGCTACAAAAAACATAAACTCCTTGGTGGAGGTAATTAAAAAAAGACTAAAACTAAAACTGAAACTGCTAAAAACTAAACTAAAACTAAACATTTTCAAACACTAAAAATGAAACTGAAACAAGCAAACCCACTCTGGAAACTAAACTGAATTAAAAACAAAAAGTGAAACCAAAATAACATAAAAGCTAATAAGAAGTCGGGGAATACACCTGTGGTTGCAAGGGGGCCACCGACCAGACTCTAGTCCTGTGTGACTAAATTAACCCTTGTTTGACTGAGGCTATAAAAAATTGAGGTATCTTCTGGGTCTAAAAAAGTGAAGCCACTGCAGAAGTGCCTTAAATCTGCATTCTTTTGAATATCCAGCAGGGGCCAATTTCTGTGTTTGCAAAAAGACTTCAGGGCCTATAGACGTTCATGGGAAACCAGCCCTAT
Source organism: Cichlasoma orientale (assembly GCA_034780415.1). Classification (NCBI taxonomy): domain Eukaryota; kingdom Metazoa; phylum Chordata; class Actinopteri; order Cichliformes; family Cichlidae; genus Cichlasoma; species Cichlasoma orientale. Next base: position 334,659 of record JAVDPK010001863.1, read on the forward strand.
GCCCTGACCTCTGTAAACACTTTCCTAATTACTTTATAGACTCAGTCATGGAAAACACTATGTCAGTTGTTTAACTGGTCATTCTATGTCTCATAAAGGAAGATTATTCAGTGCACGCTGACTGGCTAATGACTTCTGATTGAAAAGTCATTAGCCAATGAGCTCGCGGTTTCACAGTCACACGTACCCCTCGGCTGTCATATTGTTTGAAAGCACTAAGATGACAAAAATCCTCATCTTAAGGCTTCAAAACAGGACTTAAAAAAAGGTGGGTGGCTTCACGGTGGCTACGCCCATCTGTTATACCATCTATGTTTAAAGCGCTACATTTAACTGCGAACAAAATGCAATATGGGTACTAGGGGTGGGCGATATGGACCAAAAATAATATCACGATATTTTTTAGCTGAATGGTGATATATGATATAGATACAATATATTTTTACTTCGCAAAAGGTATAAACAAAAAGGCACTACTGAGTCACATGGGCACTTTTTTTTAACAT
>JAVDPK010001863.1:360206-389982 GCA_034780415.1 Cichlasoma orientale
ACACACACACACACACACACACACACACACACACACACACACACACACACACACACACACACACACAAACACAAACATTAGATGAGTCAGTTTTATTTATATAGCATAAAGTCATAATTTGCCTCAAGGGGCTTTAAAATCTGTACAACATAAACCACCGTCCATTCAGATAAAGTTATGAATAGTTCTCTGTGTCTGGTTCTGTTTTACTATGTCAAATGAGAGCCATGTGTGTGTATATGTGTGTATTTATATGTATAGGGAGGCCCAGAGGTCAGCATATTTTGGAGAGGAAACGGATCAACATGTGACCTCATCTCAAGGTGAAGCAGACAGCAGTGGTGACCCCATCTCCTCTTAGAGCCTCCACATAGCAGCTGGGGTTTCAAGTTTGAGCCTTCATGTAATTCACAACATCTGATCTTAGATCAGTTCAGAGTGTGAAGATGTTGAATTAAATATTAGAAATGGTGGCCCCTGAGACCACAGGCTTTACCTTCAGCTGCCTTAGAACCACTTTTCTAATAGTGAGTGAACTATTCATAGTGTTCATGCTTTATTTAGACAGCTTAAAGATATGCCAGAAATAATATATGGACACTTGATTGAAACATCTTATTGACACAATTTTTAAACAGCTGTTAAAAAAAAACACAGTCTATCTATTTTGTTCTGGGGAAAATGAAAACCTTGCAAAATGAGCCAGAACTACCTTCATAAGCTCTTTGGAAATGTTTAAGTGATTTCAGTGACTTGTGCTCCGTTGACTGGGATAATCAGGCTAAATGCAGCTTATAACACATAAATAAAAACTGTGCATGTGTCATTTTAATTCATGTGTCAGACTTTTTATTAATATTTTTGTGACTCTCTTAGACTTACATTGCGATTTCAAAATATAGTATTAAAGGGGGCCTACTGTGCTGCGTGCAGCTCAGCATTTCTGTTCTTGGACTCTACAGACTACCTTTGCATGACTGGCAAAATAATCCTTGTTTATCTTCTTCTGGGCCTTGGTGCAGCCTCTCACTTCATCCATTGTGTCACCTCCCTTCCTCTTCCCTTTAAGCCAGCTTTCTTCTGATTGGCTGCCCCTCGAAAACAGAATGTTTGAAAAGCAGGCGGGGGGACCTTCTGTGTTCACAGTTAGAGCTGTGTGCTTGAGCTGACCTTATTAGGAATATCCCCTCTCTATGAAGCCATACAGATCCAGGAGAAGAACCAATGTGAATGAGAGTGTTTAGAGCAGTCTGAAGGGGTTTTGATTTGCAGGGATTATTTATACATGCACTGGCCTTAATATTCAAAATTCATGTTTAAAATGAGCGTTCAGCATTGTAACAGCATATGTATGACAGAAAATAAGAAAAAGGATCGTGGATACTCTTGCTACCAATACCGACCTTGATCTTCCATGAATTAGGTGTATTTTTTTTAGCCTACTGCCTATAGTTACAGATTCATTGACAACACACAACACACCCCGCTTTAGACATTTCCTCAATGCATGTCCCAGTTAACAAAAACAAGCAACAGTTTGTTCAGTGGCCTCCTCTCCACTACAGCTTCAGAAGTGTCCAGTTTGCAGCCAATCACAGAGCCAGCCTTCCTAATCAGTTGATTCAGTTTGCTGGAATCATCAGCTCTGATGCGTCAGTTCTGATAGAATTGATGTTTGCAGTACAGGAACTAGACAGAATATTTTCCGGAGCACTGGTATCTTCTCCTGTTTCAGATTCAGGCTGTAAATGTGACTCAGAACACAAACAGCTGGCTAGCACAGGTCATCGGCACCTTGGGGCTGATGCTATCAGGACCAGCAGCCTTTCTTCCGTGGAGTTTCTTTAATATAGGTTTTTTAATATGTGAACTCCAGTTGGAGCACATTTTATTTGGTCACAGATTAATTAGATAAATCACATTATCTAATTCCTATTTAGACACTTTTGACTACAGCCTGTTAAACATTAGCAGCTCACGCTATGCACTCTTTCTTTGTAAAATCAAAACGATGTTTGTGTAGTTCATTAATGGGAGAACGTAGAGAGCTTGAGAGCAGATAGCAGTGCATGTGGCATATCTGATTGTATCGCAGGACCAAAATAAAGAAAGAGGTGAGGCTCGAAGACCTCGTTCTGCAGAAAGAGATAAGTTAATGTGCTGCGAATGATAACATGTCCAACCCAAATAAGCGCCTTACTCTGCCAATTTTACTGTGAATGTTGATGGCATGTTTGAAAATGTCCTCCAATTTTTGACTGTTAAAGAAACATTTGCAGTGCAGCCTAAGCTTTAATAAAAGCTTCCATAATGCTCTGAGATTAACAGGGTTAATATATTATCACCAGGATTTCATATAAATGCTGAACCTCAACCTCAGACATTATTCTGAAGTGTGAGAAATAAGTAAGTAGATAGATAGTCTATGGTATCATGCGCATTATGAAAAAATAAACGACAAACAAAAGAAGCCCCATAATTAACCAGAATATAACCAGATATAATAGAAAAATTACATTATTTGAAAACTAACTAAAAATTGTTGCAGAATAAATTTATATTTTTCTTTGTGTCAGTTCTGTTCATCAAGTGTGCATTTAAAATTTTGCCATTATTTTTCTTCATTAATTACAACGTGCATTATGTTCCATACTGTGATTTTTAGCTCGGCTGTTCCGAAGAAAAAGTCAAGCAATTGTCATAGCGTTTGTCTGTTCCACAGAAACTTTAATGCTGGCCAGAACTCGAGAACAGTGTGACCTAGGAGGTTCAAATTCAAACCACAGATGCATCTACTAAAAATCTTGGAGGTGTTCGAATCTCGGCAACCTTGACCTAAAGGTAAAGATCAGAGGTCAAGTTTTCTGAAAATCTTGTGAACGCGATAACTCGAGAACGATGTGACCTACATCATAGATGCATACTGTTCAAGCTAGACCCATCAAACTTCACACACTTGTTCACTGATTTTCTATAACAGCTGTGTGACAGCCAAGTGTTGGGACCCACTCAGCGGTGCTCTTGTTTTTATCTGTTTTGGCTCAAAACCTTTGCATCAAAAATAAAAAATGTGAAACAAAAAAAAGTAGAGGAAGATAAAATATTACAGGATTAACTTTGTAGACTACTGACAGTAACCATTTATTAATAATTAAACTCTAACAAATTAGTATTTTTTATTTAATCAGGTAATCAGAATTTGTGTAATGTACATCTGATGTTTTTGACTAACCAGTTTGTGTCAGTTTGTAGCAGTGAAAAGTTACAAATAACTAAATCTGTCTTGTGCTGCAAATGGATCTGAATTTTAAGAAGAGCAAGCAGTGCAATGTGTCTGTTCTTGCTGAGCAGTGGTGACTGGCAACTGTGACCACATGTAATCTTTATGTATTTTTAATCAAATCAAATAAATGCATTTGTGAATTAACATCTTTAGTATCTGTTACTGGTGTTATTATTTTTTTCACTTCAAAAATCATGAAAATGTGTGATTTTCCCATGGGAAACTTCTGCATAGACATAACTGTAAATAGTACATATCAGAATGTGAATATTATGTAAAGGCCCACAGATAAGCAAATTTGAATGTTTTGAATCATCAGCAAAGCCTTACAATTAAATTTGTGCATATAAATATTCACACAGACACACATATTGATGCAGAGAGTGTGTTTTTATATATACATATACTACAATCCCCATAATGCACTGGGCCTTTTACGGCTTTTTGTACGTACCCTCGTAGCAGAGCAGACATTGCACTGTGCGATCGTGCAGCCGGCCTCGGCGTAAGAGGTAAGTTTTTATTACTACTTTTTATGGAGTCCTCGTACAAAATAGTGAATGGAAACATGTTCGAAAACAAAAAGCGCTAGTTTAGTCTGATATCTGAGCAAGCATAACGCTGTATAAGTTGTTAAATCGGCTGCTATTGCCTGGTTTGGGGGCTAACGGCGGACACGCCTATGTAGGGTAGCAGCTCCGGGGGTTCCAGAGCTGTCTGCGCGGGCCCAGAGGAGGTATGAACACTCAAAGGAGACGGGGTATTTTTAGCAACTGGTGAAAAGGCCACTACCAGGCGGCCGATCAGCTAACGCCTGGAAATATAATTTATCTGACGTCTAACACTGGCTGGCGGGGAAGCATGCTACCTATATGAACTGTCTGTGCTAGCACAGGCTGAGTCAATGTTAGCAAACATGACACAAGCTAGTAGCAGCTAGTTAGCAAGCGTTAAGTAGTTTAAAAAAAAAAAGGAGCTTTCCCATGTATTAACGTTACTAGCTTATATTTCCTCAATCTCCCTAGACTCCTGACTATATTTACCCGGGCCTAGAACTACTTATGTGTGGTTGGTATTCGCGGTGTGCTGCTTGGAGTGTACTGCTAATGTGCAGACCGCTCGGATTGTTCCAGTAACAGCCGTGTATCGTTATGTGGGAGCACATGACTTGGGCTGTCAGTGTCACCCGAGCAGAGGGACCCCCCACCCCCCCAGCAAGATACGCCTGGGCGAAGTGTTTATTTTTCTCAGTAAAACGGGATTTATATGCCAGGTGGTTTGTTGTCTTTAGTTTTTTAAAACTGCATTTCGTTTTTTTTTTTTTTTTGTCAACATAAAGAATCAACTAACTGTATATATTGTGCACTCTTCACTGCTTTAAGAGCCTGGATCTAAAATGCAAACAGCATCCCAAAATACTGTCTCAAATTATGGTGTGGTCTAACCAAGAGGTTTCCCAGAAATCTCACACTGATGTTGACATCTGGTGACTTTAAATTAGTTTGGATATGATTGGGGGCTGCTGCTTCACCTATGAACTGCCTTTATTTTTTTTCTTTATCACATTCTGTTTGTCTGACTCGCTCCCATCCACACTCTTAGTGTGAGTTGCAGGGTGATTCAGGATGGTGGACCAGCCTCTGTGGGAGCAGATAGGATCCAGCTTCGTGCAGCACTACTATCAGATGTTTGACTCTGACAGATCGCAACTGGGATCTATATATGTGAGTTGGACTTGTCTTATGTAGGTGTTTAAGAGTAAAGCCTTTCTTTTTAAGGGTTTGCTTCTTTTGTAGTAAGATCACTTTCAGTCAAGTCAGTTTATGTATATGGCACATTTTAAACCAAAGGTTAACCTAAAGTGCTTTACAATTACAAACATGGAACTTGCATAAGACAGACAACATAATAAAAATAAGTCAGAAAACAAGAATATAAACTTCTAATAATGGTAAAACAATAGTTAAAAACAGTCAAAATAAATACTAGAAAACATTTACAATGAGTTTGAACAAGCTATGAGGGACCTCAGGTTTGACTAATAGCAACTAATAATAGGTATGTCTTTAGAGCTGACTTAATATTGTCAGTTGTTGAAAAGGTTCTTCTGTAGGGTAGCAGACGGAGCCTAGGGGCAATAACAGCAAAAGCCTGGTCACCTTTTACTTTTTAGCTAAGAAGCAGGGACTAAGAGTTGTTGTTGGGATGATGACCTCAGTGACCTGAAGGTAAAATATAGAGTTAAAAGATATATGCAATATTTGTGGAGCTGATCCATGGAGGGCTTCAAAAGCAAATAACATTTTTAATGTATTTGAAACCTTGCAGGGAGCCAGTGCCCCTGAGAACAGGGGTGATGTGCTGTATTTTCTTTGTACCAGTTAAGAGTCGAGCAGCTGCACTTTTGAACCATCTGCAAACGAGAGAGTGGAACTGGGCAATCCTACATACAAATCCTACATACTGGACTACAGGGAATTGCAATAGTCCAGCCGAAGGGTGATAAAGGCATGGATAACTGTTTCTAAGTCCTTTAGTGACAACAATGACTTCATTTAGTGCTGGGATAGGCTCCAGCTCCCCCCATGATCCTGAATTGGATAAAGCAGAAGAGGATGGATGGATGGGTTCTCAGTTGTTAAAAGGTGTCCTTCACAACATTCTTGATTTGATTGTTAAAAGTCAAGGAACGATCCATTAAAACCCCAAGATTTTGGATAAAGGACAAAGTGCCTCAGTCAGGTTTGTGAAGCTTGGGGAGGCCAAATAAAATAACCTCAGTTTTGCAGTCATTTAGTTATAAACAATGCAACATCAGTGATTCAAAAACAAGCCAACTGAAATGAAATGGTGTTTTTTTTTTTTTAAATAAATCCAGGTAACCCCCTACCTTTGCTGATTTTTGCCCAAACTCACTTCCTGTAAGGCTGTAGTTCACATCTTTATATACATATGTTAATTATAACTTAAATTCAAGGAAATTCACTGTTAAAGAGCTTCTTTGTTTTTAAAAAGTAATGAATATAAAGTCAGTAAGTACTTGTATTAAATAAATGTCCACCATTGACCAGAGCAGATCAGGAGTGTTATAATCAAGCAGGTCTACACATCAGGCACTCGGTGTCAGACCTGCTCCTGCACTGATGTAAAAATATACTTTCACAAATTACAAGCATTTCTTTGACTCACTGATGCCACGGACTGTGATTTTTGAAGAGTTGAGGACTTGTGACTATATAATTGCATGCTGCTGCCAAAGGCACAAAGGTAAACTGCGTGACAATGAGTTCTTAGTTCAGTCGACAAAAACGGTCACATTTTTCAGTAATTTCTCACCTAATAGTCTTTGCCTCCACCTTTTCAAATGTGAGGAACTTCTGTTGAAAGCAGCTTTTTTTATTTTTGCAGGTTCGGTTTTATGCATCAAAGCATTTACACGAGGCACTTCTTTTTTTTTTAATTTTTTATCAGCACTGAAGCTAAAAAATCCCACAAAATAATCACGTTGGTTGTAACAACCTGTCACTTTTCCTCAGTGCATGTCAGTGTCTAATTGATAATGATTTAAGGGTGCAGTGCTAACATCTGCTGAGTCATGATGTGACTTTTCATCTGCAGATAGCATCCTCTCCCACTTTTGTTCTGATCTCTTCCTCTCTCTCCACACAGATTGATGCATCATGCCTTACGTGGGAAGGACAGCAGTACCAGGGAAAAAGAGCAATTGTCGAGAAACTCACTGTGAGTATATCTGCTAACCTATTGTCTTGTAGAGAGGTCACATGCATGCAACAGGTGGTTGGTGGCTTAAGTGAGACGTGTACTGGCAATGTCAGTAAGCTCATGCACACCAGGAAACCAGGTTACTGTGGGAAATGAGATCATTAAAAGAAGTTGGCTTTAGTGATGATCAGATTTCCCTTTGTAATAGTTTTATCAAAGTAGTTCAGAATAATTTATCCAACTCTTAAGTAAATGTTTTCACGGCCTGATATACATGTATTAATCTTCCTCTTTTGTATCTCCGTTATCTGTGTGTGCCAGAGTCTCCCGTTTCAAAAAATAGCGCATAATATTACGGCGCAGGACCATCAGCCAACTCCAGACAGCTGCATCTTGAGTATGGTTGTAGGACAGCTTAAAGTAAGTAGCACTGTTATAATGCCACAGGATCAGCTGTTTTACAGCTAAGCTGTCATACATTGACCTATACACTAAATATTGTTATTCAGGTTATTTTCTTATTATTTTTCAGGATCTGATTAGTGCTTCTTCATTTTTAAACTACAGTTTATTGGTTGAACATCATGAGAAACATTTAGTGGGTGTGTATATAACAAAGAAACAGTATACTGGATTTTAATTAAGTAAAAAATTAACCTTATAAATGAACTAAATCAAATCAGTACTTGCAGTAAATTTTTGAGTTTTCACAAAAAATAGTGAATTTTTAGGAAAATGTTAATGCAGCAAATGATGATAACTTTGGACTGACTTTGTGTCCCCGTGGTGTTGCAGTTGGTGGTACCACTTTCAGTTTTTTTTCTCTCTCTCTCTTCAGCTAAACTGGGTTGAAAGTACGGATGTTTCTGGTGACTAATTTTTACATTGTTTTTAAAGGAGAAGAAATGAGACTTGTCTAAGTCTAAAAGTAGGAAAATGCTCAGAAAACTGGCAAAATTGAGGAATATTTAATGGATGAGGTGAAACATAGTACAAATTTTGCACTTGTATCTGAGAGTAATTTGAACTCATTCACCGCATTCTACAAAGATCAAATTGTATTTTAATGGCCCTTATACTACCACTTTAATTAATCTAATTGTAAATGTCCCCAGAATGTATATTGTAAATTTCTGCCCAAAATACAATGCAGATTTTTTTAAAAACCAGTTTACATACCTCCTAGTTAGCAGCTCCATTTCTAACAGTCTGTTTCAGTGTCTGTTGCTTTGACTCGAGCTGGAATGGCTGCAGCAGGAGGTCTGAGTGACGGAGAGAAGCCGACAATAGGAGCAGCACAGCTCATTCACTATACTGAGACCGCACAGCTGATGATACAGACCTGAATGAGATCCTTCGTGGCTTCTAACTTTCTCTCTGAGCAGTAACCTCTAAGTACAGCTCAACTCTCAGCACAGTCTTTGTTTTTAACTTGTGTCAGAGTGTCAGACAACATCACATTAAAAAAAATCTGGATTCGAGCAGTGCACAGCAGCAGCTTGGTAAGTGGCTTGAGTTAGAGGTGCTGGCAGTTTTTCCACGTAGTTTATGGCTGTGTTAACATTAATATCAGAGTTATTCTGTTGTCTGACAGCAAGAACAGAAAATGTGCACATGAGATTTATTGTGATTCGGTGAGTATCGGGAGCCAGCTGAGTTCAACTGCACTGAAGCACATAAAACCACGTGAACACAGAAACACAATTCATGCACAATTTGTGGTCTTCCTTGAGCATTTAGTTTTTTCACAGAGTTCTGACCTGTGTGTGTGTGTGTATAAGATCAAAGTTAATAATTACATTAGCCACGTTAGCCCCACTTGGAAACAGCAGGGTGGTCCTGTTGATCTGAAGTATTTCACGGGGTTTTCAGTTTTTCAGCTGATGGGAAAACATGAAACATGAGTTTGGTTATTTGTGGGCAGTGTTTAGAGTGTTTTACTCGCTGTCACCCTTTTTATTGTTGAAGCCACCAAAGCCGTGTACTACAAATAGAGTTCCACAGACCCAAGTCTCAAATTTACAGCTAAATTTGAGACTTAAAATTTTACAGATCACACCGTGACATTTATAAATACTCATTACACTATAAAATTTTTTTTCCTTGATATGGGGCCTTTAAATCCTGCTGAAGTGTGTGGCACTTTGCATTGTGCAAAAAAAATAAAGGTTGTTAGGATCGTTTACAGAGTGTGGCTGATGTTAACGGTGCCAGCAGCCTTCTTTTCTTGCAGGTTAATGTGCGCGTCTGTCTTCTGTCGAGTGGCCGGTTTACTCTGACACATACATATGAGAGCGATATGAATGGATGCAAGCTTGTGTCAGGTGAATGTGTAACATCGTAGACCCAACAGTTAACTGCAGTTGTATGTTATTAAAATCTGAATAAATTTTAGTGATTGGAAGTTCTGCTGCTGACTAGCGAGGCCAGGAAAGTTCGATCGTAGTGGGAACTGTGCAGGAAAATTTAAGGCAACAGGAAAAATAAATAAATAAAAGCCCCGGGGGGATACAGCCAGCCTATATTCAGAGATAACTTGGATTTGTTCACTAGCCTATTTAGTACAGCTTTCCTGTTAACAAAATCTGTTTAACACAAATAGTGTCTACCTACTCAAAAGGTTTCCTCAATGATATTTTTGACTAGCGTATACAGTGCCTCTTTTGCTGTTCCATTGGTGCATTTCTGCTGCAGTAAACAGGTTTTTCCCTAATAAACAATGGTTGGTAGGAGAAGATGTTACAATTGTAGGATTGAGGTTTGTTTCTCCAAAATTTGCCCTCTTAAGGATATTTTCAAAGATGGTGGGGAAAGTATGTCGCCAGTGCCATGGCTCAAGGTTTCCACCTTGGAACTGCTTCTGTACAAAAACCCTGATTCAGATAGTCATGGTTTAATACATAAAAATAAATCATTTTAAGGCACAGAGGGATTACTGTTGTGGGTGTATGCTTGGGGGGGGGGGGGTCTAAATATGTACTTTTGATGAACTTGGGCTTAATCAGTGACAACTTTGGCATCTGTGTGTGTGTTTGCAGGCAGATGAAGACCCCATTATGGGTTTCCATCAGAGTTTCATCCTGAAGAACATTAACGATGCATGGGTGTGCACCAATGACATGTTCAGGCTGGCCATTCACAACTTCGGTTAACCTGCCCTTACGCTTTGGCGGGCAGGGGCGGCCATAGTGAAGGTCACTGTGTGAAGTATGGAGGGAGGAGAAGAGAGAGAGCGCTCATCCCTCCCTCCCGGCTGTCTCATTCATGCCTGTTTTGACAAACAAGCAAACACCAGATTCTAGATGTCAATCACTGAACCTCATCCGGACGGGTTTTCAGACCAGCCCAGCCTGTAGAACTGCAACGCGTTTCTTTGCTGAGAGCCGGCCGACCAATCAAACGCCCCTGTCTGCCACTCTGCTGATCTGCATGACGCTGGGAACCCCCTCATTACGATACTCAAGCCACCCGAAGGACAAACAGCTGACCGATGCCATTAACTCCGCTCTGCTCTCCTCTTTGCTCTACTCTAACCCATTCTACTCTACTGTTGGCTCCACTGCTGTCAACTCAGTTCTGTTAGCACTGTTGTTGACTGGTTTGTAGTCCCATGTTCAGGTTCAGAGATGGCTTCTCCAGTTCATTTTTCACTTATTTGTTTTTAGATGCCACTTGTGTGTTTACTTTAGCTCGCCTCAGTGTGTCAAATTCAGTTTTATCTTCCTTTACACAACTGTTAACTTTGCCATGATTCATTTGCTCATGGATGACAAAGGTTGACATTGCTGTGTCTTTTGCTCTGACCCTGCTTATTTTCTCTCTCTCTCTCTCTTTCACACACATCTGGCAGTTAACATGGACTACAGCCACGATACACAATAAAACCTGGACTTTTTTCTTAATGGTGTGACCTTGTCTCTCCATATCATGTTGTGGTGCCTCTTTAATTATGAACTTGTCAATATTCATATTATAGTTTGTTTTGTTTTTTTTAAAAATTTGTTTTCTTGTTTAGATGGTCTTACAGAAGATCCGCTAGATGCATGTCCACAGGTCTCTGATTTAAAATAAGGACTCAGACTTTCCTCAAATGTGGATGCAGTTTGTGTGAATCCCCAAATCAAACCCTAGATATAAACTCTGCACTGTCTAAATGACAGTAAGTGTTCACTGTCAAGAAATAATCCATTACCCAAATTGAAAATCTATATTCAATTAAATTTGAAAGAAATGTTAAAAACATAACTGTAGTAATTGTAGATATAATTTAAATTTAGCACTAAGGTGGGCTTTCAGACCAGCCCAGCCAAAATGCAGATGCAATATGAAATTTTGGAAGTCCATCTCTAGAAATGCCAGATTATTAGTACAGAGTTCATCCTTCCATCAATCTGGAGCCAATCCCAGCAACCGTAGTCCAAAAACATGATTAAAGGCCCAGATTGTGTGTAACTGGGGGGCCTCTGAGAGAAACCCTCTTACACTTAGTAAACCTTACATGGTGACAAATTGATAAAAAAAAAAAAGTATTGTATGACAATGCAGTCATACATACATTGTTTATTTTTGCAATTTTTCAAATATCTAAGAATATGGACCATAAAACTTTACCAAGCTGCCGCCTGCTGGTCTGACGTGATCTAATGCGTTTTTGTTTTGTTTTTTTTGTCTCAACACGAAACCGAAAACAAAAATATTTATGGTCGCTAAAACACATTATCAAACTATTGTGTACGACATTACTAAAAGTATGATGAAACAAAAATGATTAAAGGTCTAAATTAAAGCTCAAAAATAACAATCACAGTTACTGGTGGGAACCGTTGATCTGACACAATGACAAGTCGGAATCTACTGCGCGGACAAACCGGAAGTTTAGACGGTTGCTCAGGGTGAACAGTGACAGCAGCATCGCAGCAAACAAAATTTCATCCTTTCCCCCTGAATAAACCCAGGCTCCCCTCTCCCTCACCCATGGCGTCTAATGCTAATATAGATATCGAGGGTGCGACCCAGCATCTCCGGGACATCCTCAAGCTCGACCGTCCCGGGAACAGCACCGGTAAGTGGGGGCCGGGAGCGAAAAGCGGCTGCGCTGCTTTAGGCCGCAGGAGCTAGTTAGCTGGCTAGCTAAATAACTTAGCCAGCGTGCGGTAGTTTACCGCTTAGCTGTGCTGAAGTGAAGTCGCTGCCAACTGCAGTTTTCCCGTGAAAACATAGCTTGAATGTCACTGAATTCGCGTAAATGTTTTTAGATAGATTTCCGCGGAGCAGCGAAGGTGTGTCGGGTCGTCGTAATGTTAACTCTTGCTAACTGCGTCGGAAAGTATTTTGTCATCCTCAGTGTTAGCTCGGTTAGGAGCTTAGCTTATGTGTCAGTCTGTTTTGTGGTATCAAAAAGCGACAAAAACGTAGGAAAATATTTCGTTTATTAGAAATTAACTCTGCAGTACCTGCTGCTTTGACTCTAAAGCGGTAATGAGAGGCATTTGACTGGTGTGAATAAGCCCCCACAAACTGCGTAGAAGGCTCAACTTGCCTTACTAATTTAAGAACACCGATTCACGTGTGTTTGTTTGGCTCACTTTGTTTACTACAAGGTAGCTTTATCACACAGTATAATTAAGACTTTATCGAATTCAGAGAAGTAATATTTAAGGAAACATGAGTGTTATGAACTCAACATCTTGCACTTGTTCTAGCCTTAGTTACCTTTCCGTCTTAGTAGTTTGTTTTTCTTTTAACAGTATTGAATTTGAACTATCAGACCGGTACACTGCTTGTTGACCGTTTTGGCATGCTTTGCAATAACACCAAAATGTAGAAGTAGCATATATAACACCTTTACGTCCCCTTACATTGTTGCATTTTCATTAATACATGCTTATAGGCAGTGGAGAATCAGAAATATTGAATGCATAATATACTATGATCTGAATTCATTGCTTCTTTCAGGCTCCAGGACTAGGACTAGGTATAGCTTAAACCTAGTCCTAGATTACAAACCTCTTTTTGTTTGGCAGTTTGTCTACTTTTGGTGTTATATGATGTCAAAAGGAATGGGTATTCTTAATATAGTAATCTCAGACATGTATGTCTTACTGTGAGCAGAGAAGCCCCATCTATCAACTGTTAAAGACTTCTGTTTGTGATCATAAGAGAGTTGACTTAAAATAAGGGGGAAGGGCACTAAAGCAGTTTTTTTTTCAGACAAAGTGAGGGTCTGCGTCAAGTCCCAGTATAAGATAAATAGCCATCATTTTAGACTTTTGAAGCATCCAAAGCTGCTCTACTAGAGTCCTTAAATAAAAATAGGTGCTGGAAATGAGCGTAGTAGAGCCCTTTTTAAAATGTAGGTTAAAAAGGAAGTGTTTTCCTACAGTTTTGAATGATATTGTGTGGTATTAGTATGAGAAAGCATGTGTGTCTCATTGTTTTGTTGTAAATCATATTGGCATATTGTGTCTAATTAATTAAATACATTAAATAAAACTACAGCTGAATATAAAATACTATGAAAATTATGTAATTATTGTACACTTGTGAGGAAGCCCCAGATCAAACACAAGCCCTTTGCATCTTTTGGATCTCCTACTTTCAGTGTCTTTCTCAGATGCAAATTCAAGTGAAGGCGGTAGAAAGCTGTCTTTTAATGGTGAGCTGAACGGGTTATTGGGAGCGGGCCTGCTAGGAAGCACTGACCGGTCAACCATGTCAGAATCTACAAGACCCATCTCCACAGACCTCAGCAGTGCTCAGGAGACTCAGATAATGTGAGTTGTTTACTTAACCTGCTTAGTGGTGACATATTTATAAAAACTTTTCAGAGTTTTTTGTAAAGTGAACCAATGCGATTTCAGCTGCCTTTCTGGTGATGATGGCTCTACCTGTATCCCCATCACTTCTAACAATGTGGAGATTGTGGCAAGCCAAGACTCTAGCATCAACAGCAAGGCTCGAGGCAGTAACAAGGTAAGAAACCAAATCATCAGCTGCAAAACGGCAGTGCTGGTGAAGAGAACAAATCAGAAATTTGAAGACAGGCAGTACATGAAACAGCATGTACCTGAAAAAGGTCTGCTGCTGTTATTTTTATCTGAACTGATTCTGCATCTCTGATGACTCAACATGGTGTCATAAGCTTGCTTTTTTTTTTTATATAAATGATAAACTGCAGTATTTATTTAAAGATCCCTGAACTAATTTTTACAATCTAAATAGTCGTTTTCGTGACACATCACTTGAGAAAATGATAATGGAAATGTGCAGTTTTAAAAAGATAATTCATAGCATAATTTAGACTTTCTTTAGATCTTGAGGTTCTTACCCTTGTTGATTGAAAAAAGTCCTCCTAAGCTTTGTTCAGAGATTACTCGTGTATTTTCAATGGTGTATTTGTGGTTCTTTTAGGTGAAAATTCAGCCTGTTGCCAAGTACGACTGGGAGCACAAGTATTATTATGGCAGACTGATAGCTGTGTCCAACTCCTTCCTGGCCTATGCCATCAGAGGTATGGTATTTTTGAGTTATGTCAGCTGCTGTGTTATAAGCCAACAAGAACTTCTACCACAGACAATTAGCATATAACAATATTGTACGTTGTTTTATAATACAGTCCTTTAATTTTGGTCATTGAGTTTAATCTAAAGTAGACAATTGTTCAGCCAAATAAACAGTAATCATGCTGTGTCCCCAAAATATATTTTAACACTTTATTTGCAGGTAAAAAAGTCTGAATAGTCTGACTATATTATTCAATAAAATGCCAAAGCACATGCTTTTCTTTTTTTTTTGGAAAGAAGATGATGTCCAGAGATGTTGGCTGGGTTTTCATTTAAGTCAAATTGAAATATTTGGACACTCAAGAGTGGCTTTACTTGAGATCACAGTTAATGTTGTGGTCTTGACGAAGTCTCTGTATTCAGTCATTCAGCTTCTGAGACATCTGTGGAAAAGGTTTGTTCCTTGTTTCAGGCTGCAGAGCTTTTAGTTTAGTATTCAAGCTGGCGCTGAAGCATCACATCCCAAAGTTGCTCTTTGATGGGATTTATGTCGGGCATCTGTGAGAGCTCCAAAAGATATTCTTCAACAGGCTGCTTCTGTGGTGCTTTGGATTATATATGAAATACTGCACTTCTGGTGCTTGAAATTTTTCTGAGCGATGTCTTTATAAGTTTGCGTTCAAAAATTGTTTTGTATACTTCAGACTTCATAATTTCATCAGTCGCGAGTTCAACTAACCCTCTGGAAGAAAACCAGCCTCAGACTTTGATGTTTGCACCTTCCAGCTTTAGTACAGTCTGATATTCTGCTGGTTTGTCTAACAGACTTTCTACCTTCATTCCTATGAAGGTTGAGTATGCACTCGAAAATAACCCATCACCAAAATGTTTCTGTGGATGTTCTTTTTAAAATGTCATTTTAGCCATTTTCCTCAGTGTCACTCTTCCCTCACACTTGCTGATAGTGATCTGTGAGCTGAGTTGTGTTCTAGTTCAGGTAATTGATCACTGTGCTGATGTCCAATCCAATTTCTTCCATGTTTCCCAGGCAGTTATGGTTTACTCTTGGCTTTTCTGGGGGTGCATGTGCGCACTCTGTTCTCAGTCAAAACGCTTACATGTTTTTAATTTTTTTTTGACAGTATACCCCGCTATAAAAGACTGAAGATGTCCTTTCCTGTGATGCACTTTTAAGTATTTTTGTTTAAACTAATCAGCTCTGTGGTCATTTATGTGGCTGCATAAATGCAGTTACTCTTTAGTTTACCCTTAAGTTCGCACAGGGTAACTGTGTGAACTATCTGAACCGAAGGCTCATTTTCGAGCTTCAGTTTCACTATTAGAATTACTAAATCTTGTAGTCGGTCGCTTTAAAGAAACATGAAACTGTTTCTTACTGTACTGGTTAAACTTTTCTCCGTGCTATGATTGTTTAAAAATGATTTTCTGTGTATTCAGTGCTCTAATATCAAAGGCTCCTTGGTTTATCTTTGCCTGTTTTTTTTCCCCACAGGTGCCAACAACCATGCTATGGTTCGTGTCCTCAGTGTTGATTGTGGTGAGCGTTCCTTACTGAAGGGGTTCACCGGGGCCGTCACAGATCTGGCTTTCGCCCACCTCGATTCCTCTCTGTTGGGTTGTGTCGATGAAGCGGGCAACCTCATGGTCTGGCAGCTTACCTGCACTGACAACAAGATACTGTATCCTGAATGTAGGAGGGACTGAAAAACTGAGTGTGTGGGATGTGCACCTCTGTATGTGTGTGTTGATGTATGGCTAGTGACTGTAAATGCTGTAGCTACACTGCTTAGTTACTTCTTTGTTGTAAACTGGTATTTATCTAGTGTGTTACAGATAACGCTCATCTTCACCTCTGCTTTTGTCACAGTCACAACAGAAAAAACAACCTCCAGGAACCTTTCTTGTGTCCCATTTTCCTTTACCCATGTTATCATACAGAGATCAGATAGTAGTCCATATTCGACGACCAGAAAACACTCCACTGAACTCCCATCGTCGCCTCATCTGGTGCCCGTTCATCCTGGATGACAGTGAGGAGAACCAGGATGATGCCAGTCAAACTTTGGCTCTTCTACATGAAGACAGGGTATCCATGTTTTACAGATATGTTTGTCCCAGCTGGATGAAAAAGCCAGTGAAATTTGAAATAGACTAAAACTACCTTGAGTCTTTGTCCACAATAGGACATTTTGTATAAAAGGGATGAATGTGTGGGTGTATAAAGATTAAAAAGCAGTGTGAAACTACACACAGAGGAATAATGATGGGGTTCTTGTTCACTCAGTGGTTTTTATCTTAAGAAAGAAGGCTGACATCAGAGCAGTATACTCCTGTGTCTAAGTCAGAACACATGAAACACTTGCAAAGAAAAGCAGAACTGTTTCATCTCTAACAGCACTCTTTCCCCTCTTCTAGGCTGAGGTGTGGGATCTGGAAGTCCTGAGAGCCAGTAACAGCAGTTGGCCTGTTGATGCCGCAGAAGTAAAGGAGGGCCTCATCACAGTCAAGGGGCATTCCCAGGTGGGACTCAGGATAAAATTCAAATATTCGTTCAGCTTCATGTGGCAAACTTTGAAATAAACATGACAGATTTCAGCCTCACATAACACGCCTGGAACTAGGCCTCAAGTTTCCCGAAGTATTGCATAGCGTAATGTGCTTGTCATTTTGCTGTGTTTCAATATGAACACTCTTGGCTTGGCTATGCAGATTTGCATTAATGACTATGACATTGTTTAATTTTGGTTCCTGCAGCGAGTCAGTGAAGGTGCACTGTCTCCAGATGGAACGGTGTTGGCCACAGCCAGTCACGATGGATACATCAAGTTCTGGCAGATATACATAGAAGGCGGGCAGGACAAGCCCAGGTAATCAACCAAATCATCTTTTTAATGTATCTTCTCAAATGCTTTCCAATGTTATCATGTAATGACTGTTTTTTTCCTTCTCTTTGGTTTTCCCTCCTTTGGTTTGTCAACGTTTGCATTTTTCCTTAAAAATAGATGTCTTCATGAATTGCGGCCTCACGGAGGACGTCCCCTCTCCTGCCTTCTTTTCTGTGACAACCACAAGCGGCAGGACCCTGAGTCAGTGTGCACACATGTACTCACAGTGCACCACATGTCTATTTTTTTTTCCGGTTCATCTGCATCTCATTCTTCTCCTCACTGTCACCTCTGATACCTTTTGCTTCTCTTCACAGAGTTCCCTTCTGGAGATTTCTGATAACTGGAGCCGATCAGAACCAGGAGTTGAAGATGTGGTGCACTGTTTCCTGGACCTGTTTACAGACCATCAGGTGTCTATTATATGAAAAAAGTTTAGATCATTCTCAACCTTCATTGCGAATATGCCATGGCATGACCTTGGCAGAATTATGACAGATGGTATTAATAAGGATAGTTAACAAATATGATGTGAACAGCTGTGAGGGATTTATTTATTTATTTTTTGGCCTTAAATCTACAAAGGCAGAAAAGGTTCTGCTTGCACCATCAGTAACACAGCTCCAATACACCAGGAAATGGTCAAAGATGGCTCATGTCTAAAAGAAACATCCTCGCAAACCAGTAGCTGGCTGGTTGGCCTTGGTTTGTCCATGCTAACTGAAGTGCACAAACCTGGTCTGATAGTAAATGTCTCCCTGGAAGAGCCACGATTAGCTGCAGACTTGTTCCAAAGTAAAACTGTGCTCTCATGGAACAGATCTGGGGATGACTACTGCTGATCTCTAAGCTCATACCATTCATTCACATTGTTGTTTAAGGACAACATATAAAGAGGCTAATTTCACAGTATTTTTCTCTCATAGGTTCTCTCCGGATCCATTCAACTCATCGTCTCTGCCGAGTCTCAAGGCCAGTCTGGACCTCTCTGCTGAATATTTGATCCTCACTGATGTGCAGAGGAAGGTTAGCCTAAATGTTTTAACAGGTGTTTTAAGCAAATGATTGTTGTGACAAATCGTATTACTGAACCCCCTTTTAAAGTTGTCTTTTTTTTTTTTATTGCTTTGTGTAAATTAATTGTCACAGTGCATCAGTCTGTAGATACAAACCCTGATTAAACTACCCTTAGTGTAGAACTAGGCCTGGTCTGTTTGTGAAACTGGCCATTGTGTATGAAGTCTTGGTCTCAGGACCGGCCCAGTTTCTTGGCTACCTACCTTACCGTTTAAGCCTAGCTTCATAATTGGCTGATGTTGTCCTATGCAGGTTTTATATGTGATGGAGCTGCGACAGGACCTGGACAAAGGAAAGGCAAATTTCACAGCTGTGTCAGAGTTCCTACTGACCCACCCCGTGCTCAGCTTTGGAGTCCGCGATGTAACTCTGAGTCGATTACGACACACTGAGGTCCTCCCTGCTGAGGAGGAGAGCGAAAGCATGACAACAGGTACCTAGACACAGGCATACGCGCATATATGGGGGAGTTTTTTTTTTTTTGCTTTAATCTTCAGAGTTGGAATTAAATATGTTCCTTAATAATGCTACTTTTTTTTAACTTGTATTTTTCCAGAGGGCACTCAAGGACCCACAGAGTCCAAATCTGGGATCCAGATTAAACTCTACTGTGTCCACACCAAGTGAGTTTTCTTCCACTGTTTGACAACAGTGTTCAGGTTATGTTACCTTTAGTGGAGCAAAGTAACACTTAAGTTTCCAAAGGACATTTTGGTTTACAGGGTGATACAAACTGCATTATCAAGATCAGCGTTTTTCTAATACTCACCAATGATTCAGCTTCTTATGATTTACTAGCAATGTATTGTGTTGTAATATTGATTTCTTGATAATGCAATAGTTAACCATGCTCAAGTGAACATATTTCTAACTCTACTGTCAGTCGTATTTAAAGTATTTCTTCTATAAGGAAGGCTTTCATCCAGTCAGAAAGCTCTATGTGGAAACTTCATGGCACCGTGTGCAGATGTGCACAGTTGTTGTGTACTTAGTAGCTAGTCTCAGTCTTTTGTGTTGCCTCTGGCATTGCTTTTCAACACTGGGTGGGTGCTGTGGAAAAATCTACTGTACAGGAAGGGCTCTGTAGAAGAAGAGACAGGACATATACAGTAGCATGTAATTGTTCTTTGTTAAAACAGTGTTGTACACTACGTCTCTGTACCCGTTCACCCCCTCAAAGCAGTCAATATAGACGAAACACTGACAAGTGTGTTGTTTTCTACTTGGAGGAGAGATACTATAGACCAGTGAGCGATTTATCAATGCAGAGCAGCCTGCTGTCGGGCTGACACATGGCAGATCCAGTATGGCAGTATGACTAATCACTGTTTTCTTTAATGCCTCTGCGTTTGTGTGTTTTCAGGAGTTTGCAGGATGTCCAGATTTGGTTTCAGCCCAATGTGGGTTCCAACTCTGCAGCCTTCCTTCCTCATTCAGATTCTCAAGACGGTCTTGGTAAGTTATACTTTCATGAACTGACAGTCACGAGATTTCAGTATTTACGCTGCAAAGGGAAACGCCCCAGTCAGTGAAAATAAGGCCGTTTGTATGATTACTTCACATTTTGTCCATCTCAAGGCTTCAGTCTGCTTTATTTCATGTAGCCTGCCAGTGCTCTTTGTGTTGTATAGCATTTTAAATTTCTCTACCTCATGTTACATTTTGTATTTCCAGCTGGGTTTTCAGACCATCTCACTGACCAAAGCTCTGACAAGGATTCAGGAACTGGCTCCCAGACGGACCTAAGGAAGATCCCATCACTTCCCGCTCCTGCAGATTTTCTGTCAAACTCGGGCAGCGGAGCGATGCCCAAGCTGATGACTCCTGATGCCTTCATGACACCAAGCACTTCAGTACGTACTTATCCTCACGCTGCTACTCTGTGTTGGTCAGAAAGTTTTCAGACCTTTTCAAGTCTTTCAGACTGATCTTAAAATGGATTTTCTTTTTTTTTTACCTCATCAAACTGCACCTAATACTCCACAAGACAAAGCAAAAAGGGGTTTTTGAAGTATTTTTGGATGTTTCTAAAATGAGACTGAAATACTAAATTTGCAAAGTATTAAAGCATTTCACTTCGTAGTTGGTTAAAGCGACCTCAGATCTTCTTGGGGTTGTTGTCTTGTTAAAATCTTTGCCACAGTTTGCGATCATATATATTTTTATCTATGTAGTCTCTCAGTCCCAGTAAATGTCCACGATGCTGCCACCATCGTGTTTGACTGCAGGGAATGACATTAATAAGGTGATCTCCGAGTTTGTGTCTTCCACACAAACTCGGTTGAATATAGTTAGGGGTGGTCGTGTCTCAGGTGGTAGAGCAGGTCATCTACTAATTGGAAGGTTGGCGGTTCGATTCCTGGCTGCTCCAGTCTGCATGCCAAAGTGTCCTTGGGCAAGATGCTGAACCCAAAGTTTCTCTCCGATGCAACCGTCAGTGTGAATGTTAGATAGTAAGTACTTGGCTGTAGAAGTACGTGCTTGTTTGAATGAGTAAATGCAAACGTGTTGTATAAGCGCTTTGAGTGCTCAGCTAGAGTAGAAAAGTGCTATATAAGAACTAGTCCATTTACCATTGAGACCATTATCATTCAGTCCGTTTAAAGAGGTACCTCAAGGAAAACTTATTGAAGTTTGAGGTGCTGGAGCTCAATTGCAAGTGTCATAAGGTAGGGTACGTCTGTTATTTAAAAATATTACATTTACACAACACTAGAAAACTTGTATTTGCTGAATCTTTGTGGGATATTCTGTGTAGACTGATGAGCAATTTTATGACGAATCTGAAAAATTTCAGAAGTTTGGAGAACGATTGAAACGCTTCAGCAAATGAGCACCACACGTCCAGTTCTGCGGCTCAGTGAATAGCACCTTTGCCCACATATTGGTTTAGAGATGGTAACAGCACTCAACACATACTGCTAATAAACAGTCTTTGCAAACTAAATTGATACATTTAAAGCAGGTCATACTTGCATACGCGTGTGAAACGAGGTGGGGAGATAAGAAGTAAAATAAAGTGAAGTATTAGGCATTAGTCATTAGTCATTTCAGTATTTAAACAGCATTTCTACAAATGATGCGGGACTAGCACCAAAAAAACAGCTGATAACATTAAAAGACTGTTCTCTGTGCTGGCTCTTTGCTTCTCTGGGTGCTCTGGTTTCCTTCCATAGTCCCAGGATGTGCATGTTGGCTTAATTGGTGATTTAAAATTGGCTGTAGATTTGAATGTTAGCCTGAATGTATGTCCATCTCTCTGTGTTAGCCGCGTGATGGACTGGAAACCTGTTACCTGTCTTTAGCCTTACGTCATCTGAAATAGGTGATAGATTCCAGCCTCCCACAATCCTAATTGGATAAGCAGTTACAAAATAATGGATGGATGAACGTAATCAATGTGAACAGGATTGAGATGTTATCTGCGTTGTGCTTCAGCTAAATCGATTTATAAACACTGAACAGTGACTATCCAAACCTTCCATCATGTTTGCTGCCTGTTGATCAACTTTTTGTCACACTTTCAGGTTCCAGCTTCTCCTGGGAGCAGCGCCAGCAGTCTCACCATTGTGACGGCTATTAGCAGCAACTCTGACTCAACGAGCAGGTAAGGAAGTTAAAATACATGGAGTCCAACCTCTAACTGAATTGTTTAAGATATGAAATTTAATATTTTGTAGTTATATTTCTTCAGTGCTCAAATAAGTCAGAGAAATTATTTTGGGTTGTTTTGCCCTGTTTCCAGTTATTAATTATTAACATCTGTCCTGATGTTTACTTTACAGACTCCATTGATCTCTAATAACTTTACACAAACAGTCTCTCCACTTTTTTTGTTTGTTTTTGGTTACATATGGGAATGTGTATGCTTGTTTTCCAGAGCTATTGACGATATAAGTCAGAGTCCTAGCAGAGGAGAGAGCAGCAGCAGTGGTCTGGCACTTTCTGCCTCCACCAGCAACCCAATAGCTGCTTCCACTGTGCTGCTGCCTGGACTCGAGAATCTGCAGGTATGATCTAACCCACTCTCCTACCTCTACCAACCTTGTTACCTGCTTTTCATAATGTGGCTTATTTTAATAAACTCTTATTCTCCATCTCCAGGCTTTGGCATCCCCTGGTGGTCCTATGGCACTCGACAGCCCTCAGGTTCTGGACTCTCCCCTCCTGCCACCTTTGGCCTCTCCAACTAGAGCCCGCTCCCCTGATGTCATCTCCTCAGCATCCACAGCCATGTCCCAGGACATGCCAGAGATTGCCTCGCAAACCCTGCCGCTTCAGCGTGGACTATTGTCCAGCTTGGATCCCTTACCTCTTTCTGCCCTCCAGACAGACAGCATGGCCTCTGCAGCCTCTGCTCTGCACCTGCTAACCTCACCACGCTCAGTCAACAACAGCAGGTATGTAAATTCAAATGTTTTCTCACTAAAAAGCGTGCAGAAATTGTAGGTAAAAGTAGCATTCAGATCTTATGATCCACTTATCTGGGATAAGTCTTTTCTTTGAGACTCTTATATTTTTTGTCATAGCTTGCTGCCCCTCGAACTCGGAGGTGCAGAAGGGCCTGTGGGCGGGGTTGCAGAGTCAGAGCCCAGACTCAGTCACACGCCATCTCTACTTGAGAACGCGTTATCACAGGAAAATCCGGGGCTAGGAGGAGGGTCCTCAGATGGCAGCGTTAGCCTCACACCTTGGCCAGCTGCCCCAGATATCACCAGGGAGACCAGGAACAGTCTGAGGGACAACGGTCTTGTGGACTGGTGAGTAATCTCACACATACATACGTGAAAATTAATCAGCACCCTGTGTGAAGCATTTAACAACCCTGTTTTGTTTCCTGTATACAAAACATTCAGCTGAGTGTGTATGCATTTTGTTCAGGTTGTTGTCTGTGTCGCAGTGGAAACAGCATTGTGAAGTTTTTGTTTGCTTTAAGCATTGAAGCATTGTTTGTGTGTTGAAATGTTGTTTTAATGTTTGTGTTATGTGCCTGCTGCAGTTCAAGGGAGGAGTCGCAGGACAGACACTTGAGCTCACCCTACCATCGACGCTCATATCACCTCACGCAGAATGACAGTCAGGATGCTGGAGCCGAGCAGAGGTAACACAAATGAACCGTAACCACCTGTTTGTTTATGCAAATGAAGTGGCCGATGGAATGGACTTTATCACGAGTAACTTCTGAGCTTAATTTCTGAGCTGATTGCACAGCATGTGGTGTAACCTCTGCTTTACAGGCAGCAGCAGCTGACTTACTGTGTACCTTTTTGTGTTTGACTCAGTGACCCCGATGATGAAGTGGCCAGTCTGGCGTCATCCTCTGGAAACTGTGGTTCTCGATCTTCCCATAGACTGCCGGTGAATGACTGGAAAACCTCACCGCGAGGCTCGCCAAAACTAAAGAGAAAAATCAAGAAAGACGACAGGTTTGTTTGAGCATGAAAACGTTTCAGTCGTCAGAAACTAATAAAATGCAGACAGTCAGAGAAATCCTTAGATTGGATCATTTTATAGCTATAAAATTAAATGGAGCTCCTGCACACCGTCTTGCTTATTGCTCACATTTTTGTTAAATTACAACATTTTGGGTCTCCCCGACCTTCAGGAGGTATATACGGAAATAGGAAATGACTCCATCATCCCAACGTCTAATCAGAGGACTGCTGAGATTAGTCTCACTGTGAACACTTTGCACACACATCTGTAGTCAGCCAGTAGCATTAGCAGGATCATCAGTTTGACAGCATAATTCTAAAAATAACCTCCATATAACTTCAAAACTCTTCGGAGCACAGATCAACAGGGTTTAAAGCTAAATTTCATGTTCAAGCAGCAGTCCTTGTATCCTTGTTTTCTTGTTTGTTTTTTAACCCCAGAAACTGTTAACTGGTTATTTCAGCTACTATGTTTCACATTCATCTTTGGGTTTTGGTAGAGATGCTTTCATAGATCAGCACATTTGTTTGAGCAGCATGTTTTCTTGAAGGACTCACACGTTGAATTCGTAAACCAGAGCCGGTCGACATGTGGGACGGGAACAAGAGATCAAAAAGCTTTGCACTCGCACATGAAGTGGGACACCTGGTCACCGTAGCAAAGAGCACACTGCTGCCATTTTCCCTGCAGGGCTCGTTGACTCTCCAGGCTTGATGGTGTGGAAGCATTTTATAGGGTGTTGACTGGCAGAAGAAAGTGATTACTTACACGCAGTTTCCTGGGTGCCTGATGGTCTCCACTGACTTAATTACATTTAAGTCACTGAAGCCAAAAATAACTTTAAATGCACATTTTTAAAACATAAGAAAATAATCTAAGTAAATGAAACAAATTGCATTAATGTAGTTTAGGATATCTTTAAAGGTACTATTAATAATATGGAATACTTTGTTTATTGGTTTGTGTATTATTTAAAGATGTTGAAACATTGTTTCTCCTCTTTACAGTGAATCATCACAGTCCAGGCAGATGGATTCTGCTCAGGTAAATTCCTAAAAGAAAATACTTTGTTAGCTGTTTCATGTTTTTATGTGCAGTAAGCGCTAAACTTTTTTTTTTATTGTAGAGGGGTGGCTGCTGCTGACAGTGTCTTGTAAAACATACTATCTAACATACTGATCGTTGCTCTTTCCTTGTCTCGTAGAGTGTAAAACCTTTTTGTGCCTGCATTTGATAATGTGCTGTGTGTTTCAGCAGCTCTTTGGCTCGTCATGCTTGGATTCTGTTAATTCAGCTTTTCTCCTCATCTTTGAAAGTTTAATGCAGAAGTGCAGGACGAGTTGTTGATGCTGCTGCGTGGCCAGCAGAGGGAGTTAACTGAACTACGGGGACAGATTGAAACCATGCAGAGCTCCATTATGGCTCAGGTGGAGCACGTCCTGACAAATCACCAGGAACAAGAACGTATCCTTCAGTCGTTTCGCACCCATTTATGATTTTTGGTAGCTTTTTTTTTATTTTTTTTTTTTTTTATAAATATTTATTTATTGTGTTTCCACATGAAATGTTCTGAGAGAGGTTTCATACCTAAGGCTCAGTGAACAACTGTGACTATTCACAGAAAGTTGTAAATAAACACGAGGAAAAGGGAGTCAGGCATCCTGATTTAAATGTCTTTTGAACCACGCCTTCTAAATCGTTATCATTATAGGATGCGTGCATGCATGATCCTTGACCTGGCTCCACCTCAGACCGCAGACTTGAGCGAGTTCTGGCGGAGAGTCAGAATCATCAGCAGCAGCTTCAGGAACAGCTCAGCCAGCAGCTCAGCCAGGCCCTCAGCTCAGCTCTGACCAACAGGATGGACAAAGTGCTTCGGGAGGAAATTAAGAAAACCGTTCCGCAAAGTAAGAAAGCACAAACGCACTCCCAGAGCGTGATTGGTGCCATTCACTGCCGAGCAGCATTGAGATTAATGCATTTTGAGAGGTCCCCCTAAAACAATTAACACAGTGTTTTGTATTCTTGTATACGAGTAATAAAATCTTAGATATCTAGTAGTATTGGGGGAAAAACTGGTATGGATAACACATTATTTGAAGTGGTTTGATTTGTTAAGGTGGAGAGATCATGCTTTTCGTGTTACAGTCTGTTTAGTTTGCAGGTGCATGTTCCCTTTACTTTTTTCTTTTTATCTGTTTGCACTCGTACAATCGTCTCTAATAGCAACATTGAAAAGAGATAACACGTCCTGACTGAGACTAAATAGACTCTCCAGACTTGTTGTAAGATCAGCCACTTCTCTTTCCAGATGATGGGAGTATTGAGCCGTTTTAATGTTTCTAAGTTGTGGAGGAGGAAGATCTTTATGTACAAGTCTAAAATGTGTTCAGTCTGCATAAACTGCACACTTGGTCAGCCCCCTCTCCCACCCTCTGGGGTCTCTTCTCAAGTCTTTCCAGCATCCATATGCAAATGTTTGTTGTAGCTGTATTGAAGGCAATTTGTTGGCTCTTTTTTTTCTGTAGTATATAATCGAGCCTGTGCAGATGTTGTGGTTCAGCTTACTTGTCTGGTAAACTTGAGCAATTTGAAGCACTTGAAATTTATTAGACTTTCCCTTTTTTGGTTTGATCTATTTGCATTTTTACCAAAGAGGATCGAATAGTTTATTAACTGTTATTTTCCTTCTCGAATTACTTAATATTTTGTCAATTTAATACTACAGATTACTGATAAGTATAAATCGAGCTGTTAAAGATGGCAACAATTACTGTTAAACAGCATTTTTTTTTCCTTCAGTTCTTGGGGGGGAAAAAAAGGCAAACTCAAAGTGCACACCAGGTTATACATCAATAAATTACTGTGTTATTTAATGCTTGAGATCATCCAAGGCATAAGTAACATTAAATATAGCAAAGGCAGCTGAGGTGTGTTGGACTGAGACACTAAAATTAAGCAGTCTCTTGAGAGATGTGTTCTTGCCTCGCCTCTCCTGCCCTCGTATTCGAGGATGAGATGTTCCCGTCTTCCTTTTCGTCCAGCCTTGATCACATGCCTAATTACAGAGGAGTTCCTGCTAATCTGTCTGTTCCCTCTCTAGCGATCTCTAAGACTTTGGAGCCGGTGACAGGTCAGCTGAACAACACAATCGCTGCTAAACTGACCGCGGTGGAGGTCAGCCTGAAGGACAATGTTGGCAAAGTGGTCAAATCCAAGGTAGGCGGCTGCCTTACTTCACCACCTGTCTGTATTTTTTCCTCACTGCTGTGCAGGATGGGTCTTTTGGGATTCTTGTATATTTGCTACATAAATCTACCGTCCCCGCTTCTTGTTCCCCAGAACACGACAGATGCGATTGGCCGAGCAGCAGCTGAGGCGATGCAGGGGCCCATCCAAGCAGCCTATAAAGACGCCTTCCAGAGCATTGTGCTTCCTGTTTTTGAAAGAGGCTGCCAGTCCATGTTTCAGCAAATCAATGACAGCTTCAAACAAGGCACGCAAGAATGTAAGGAAATGAAGGACAGTGATGAACTTGTATAAAAGACCATTATCAAGCTGCGACCCACTGCGGGACAAGCTGTCTAGGTGCACTCAACATTTATTCATTAGATGTACAGAAGCTTTCAAAGTTTCAGGACTCTCTAAAAGATTTCTTCATGGCTTATAATGGCTGAAGTTCTTATTTAGATACTTGAGTCTAGCCCAGTGTCTAGCCCTGAAATAAGGAGCTGTATGTAGAAGTTTAATTAAGTAACAGTCTCTCTGAAAGATTTCAGGGACAACTTTTGTAATGGTGCCTTTTCAGACTGAGCCAGTGCACTGATGTGCTGATAAGCAGTCTGCTTATTCTGAGGTTGTGCTCACGCCCACCCTTAGAAGCTGCAACCTGATCTTTTTTAAATTTATAATGTGCACAGAGAGGCCACAGTACCGCTCTTGTAATTTAAAATTAATCCTCTGCTGTATACAGGGTTTGCTATGTAAATATTACCTGCTTTTGGGCCACACAGTTCTGGGGACTACCTGTTAAGTAACCTCTCTAAAGTCCCCAGGTAACTACTTCACTTTCCAGCCTTTTTATTTATTTTTTCCCCTGTTCATACTGATAATAGAAACTCTTATGTGATGTAATAGCTCACCAGTGGCTGTTTGGACTCAGTAAAAAAGAAAAATTCTGGACTTAACTGAGAAAATTAATTGACAGTAAAAGCTAATGTTAAAAGATGTCTAACTTGGTTAATGTTTCACAAATGGTAACACTTTTTTAAGCTCTTCCTGTGCTGACAAAGTATACCTACTCCACACGAGGAACAGAGCTCTGAAATCTACCAGAAAATAAGGGGGTTCACTGGAAGTAGTGCAGTAACATCAAATGCATAATAATTATTGATACATAATGCTGTACTTCCCCCAGGTTAGTCATGCTAGCAGTCACAGGTAGGTTCAGACATCTGCACATATGCATCTCTCCAAACCAGCTCCAAATGAAATGAGCCAGTAGAAGCGAGCAGAGTGCCCTTTCATGTTAAACTGAGCCATTTGATTTTATTGTGAGAAATATTACTCACTAGTGTTGTGATAGTGTTTATGATGTGTTTGCATGTGTGATGGAAGATTTTTCTCTTGGCTTTGATCTTTGTAGACATCCAGCAGCTTGAGACTCACATGAAGAACAGAAAGCAGAGAGACCAGGAAACGCGAGACCCCATGATCGGCCAGCTCCAGCAGATGATCGACAGCTTCCAGACCTCCACTGATCAGCTGGCCAACAACATCACAGCTAACGTCCGGGCCGACGTCCAGCATCAGATCCAGATGATGGTGGGAAAGTATGTATATGAGCTGTTGCTCGTTTGCTATACTGTGATTGGAAACCTGAAACTTTTTTTTCCACATTTAAATGGAAATGAATCTTCCCTGAACTGTTTACTTTTCCCCATTTACCTTCTACTTTTCTAGTCTGTCACTTAACACTTGATTACTCACGCCTTGTTATTTCTTTTACTTCACTTGCAGCATTACAACACTGATGGTCTCTTTTAAAACAATCCTGCTGTTGACTGATGTAACTCACATTTATTGATCGGACAGCATTGACTTGCATTCCAAGTGGACATTCTGAACTTCAGCCGTGCATACTAGCAAATATCTATGTGCGCAGTACGGCCTTACTTACTGCATATTGAGCAGGTGTATAATAGATTGGAGAGTTAAAACAAGCAAAGCTTAATCCTGGGGCTAATGTAAGAACATCAATTCGATCAGGTCTCTTGTTCCCTCTGCAATTAATTTCAAGGCCTCTAGAGTTTATAGATTGTCAGGGGTGGAGCAGAGAGAAAGTAGTTGGCCAACTAAAACTCTGAGATCTTGAAAAGGAAATGACAATGCCAAACTGTGCTGAGCCAGTTTTTAGATAATATCTTGTAGGTTAAGAACAACATGTGAAACTCTTCCTTAATTTTCCCAAAGCACAAATACAGACTTAGTGCAACATATTGGTTAAAAATACAGGAGGATGGAGGATGACTTTTCTTTCTTCTTTTTCCTTCCACCAGTTTGCAGGAGTCTATTCTTAGCCATGTGCAGCGGATTGTCAAAGGTGAGGTGAGCCTAGCGATGAAGGAGCAGCAGGCAGTGGTCACCTCCAGCATCATGCAGGCGATGAGGTCGGCGGCCGGCACACCGGTCCCCACAGCACATTTAGACTACCAGACACAGCAGGCCAACATCCTGCAGCTCCTCCAGCAAGGCCAACTCAATCAGGCTTTTCAGCAGGTAACACACACACACACACACACACACACACACACACACACACACACACACACACACACACACACACACAC
>JAVDPK010001863.1:405237-418863 GCA_034780415.1 Cichlasoma orientale
CACACACACACACACACACACACACACACACACACACACACACACACACTTTTATTTTTACAACACGCCAGGACTTCATATTGACTTCTCTTCACTTCCTGGAGACCTTACCCCAACCTTCAACCAGGTCTTCAAAATTTAATGTTTTATATTTTGATACACAAAACAGAAGCGAGTCCTACGCCAACCTTTGTGTGTCAGAAAGTTGGGACCGGCCAAAGTGTCCTCACTTGCAGTGTTGAAAACCTATGGCGGTCCTCACAAAGATAGCAAAACAGGTATACACACGCTCAACTACACAAGTCCACTGGGAAGAGATGCAGAGAGAGTTGGCTCTCACTGCGAAAGAAGCAGAAGTAAAAATTGTAATGTAGTTTACAGAAACACAATACAAGAGTAAAGTAAGAGGAGAAGTGTTACAGAGGTTAGTGAGAGAGGCACAGGACAAGGAGAGAGAGAGAAGGAGGAGGATGGAGGAATTGAGAGGCACAGAGAGATCAGGACCTGTATTTATCAAGCCTGTCAGAAAAAGGCGAACCATCATGGATCACTGACCGCAGCCTCCGGACAATTCAATTTAATATGATCTGAAGCCAACAAAAGAGGTCCTGCAAAAGCTCTCCAACTCTGGAAACTTTGACTAAAAGCCAGCAGAGGGAGAAACAGAAAGACAGAAATGGAAGGAGAAAATGTGTCCGCAGAAAACATTAGATGGAAATCTTTTTTCCCACAGAGGTTCAAAGGAAGGCTTCTTTGACATGGGTACATTAGCAGTAAACAGAGACAAGGAGGCGTGAAGTGACTGATGATGTTGTCATTAGTCAAAATGCAATCAGGCATCCCCCCCTGAATGGCCTGAAAATGTGATAAAGCCTGTTAGTGTAATAAATGGCCAGATTATGTAGCATCTTTAGATTGATAATGTTCTCATCTAATCCCTGATGGGCAGGACATTACACAGCAATACTGCAGTCAGCTGCTGATGCACAGAGCTTCTGTATCGGACTGCTGCAGTGCACATGGTCATCTCGTGCTCAGTATGAGGCACTTTTAAAATCACACCAGTTCATTATTTTTGGCCACTTATGGACCAAATTAAACACAGTACAGATATGTGTGTGTGTGTGTGTGATATATACTACGTCAATCTAACGATACCTAAACTGAACTTTTTAAAAGTGAGAATATTTCTGATTTACACTCAGCAAGTCTTTTGCGGGTTTCTCAACAGTTTTGCTAGTTTGAAGCTTGCTGTGTGTTTTGAGTGTTTGCACGGTGCTGCAGATGAGAGAGGAAGTGGTTCGAATAAATGTACGCAAGCTCAGGATGAGAAGTGACTTGAGCATTAATAAAAGATGTGCATGCCTCTGCGGATAAACATATATGCAGGCTTGCAGCTGCCACCGTGTACCTGTGTGTGTGTGTGTGTGTGTGTGTGTGTGCGTCTGCTTGTGTGTGCCTGCGTGCATACATGAATGCCTGTGCGTCTGTGGGACGGAGGTGAAGTGGACAGAGCTCGGGTATGTGTTTGCAGGGCCGAGGGCTTTGAGGCTTTGAGGTGGAGAAAGAAAAGAATCGACCGCCGGCTCCTTCAGAAACCAGTCGAGATCAACCCGACGCGGGCGAAGGGAAGCGAAAAGCAAGCCGATCAGAATTTCAAACAAAAGAAAATCAAAGTTGTGAAGGTTGAGGAAAATACGTCTGTCTGCTTGTTGACAAGTGAATCATCCTACACAGACATTTAGAAATATATAGCTGACACTCAGTGTTGGGTATTTAATAACTTGCGACCTTTTCATAACCTAAACTTATGATTCTTTGATTCTCAGCCTCTTTCTTTTATATTTCATTTAAAAAAAACCTTTAGAAATATGCTTTAGTCTGGTGCAATTTGATGTCTTTTTATGTCTTTCTTCATACATTCCCTGCACCTTTTCAACTCCTAGTCCTCAGAAGCAGTATAGTATCTTCTGCACATTTGAACCCCTTTCAACAGATTTCAGCTCTTGCTTAATGGTCTCTTTTCCCTGAATGCTCATCAGGCCTCGGACACTGTGAGTCCATAATGCGTTCTCACACAACATTCAGGACAAGATAAAAGTGGTTACAGCGTTCCAGAGTCAGAAATGTCACTGTGGCTACTCGGGGCTTGAGGGCATTGCATCATGCTGAAGGGTGGGCGTGGGTTCCCTGGTTGGACTCGAACAGCTGATAGTGCAGTTGTGCGGCATGCGTAACATTACATGCACGCATGCATTAT
Organism: Cichlasoma orientale; assembly: GCA_034780415.1. NCBI lineage: Eukaryota > Metazoa > Chordata > Actinopteri > Cichliformes > Cichlidae > Cichlasoma > Cichlasoma orientale. The sequence goes on from JAVDPK010001863.1 coordinate 407,498, forward strand.
AACCCTTAGTTACATTTTAGACATCACTAGTGGCTGTGTGATAAGGTACACATGAAATGTGAGCTGGTGTTATAACATTTTGATGGATTTTAACTCTGCACCCTGGAAACTAAGAAAACTGAGCTTTCTAATAAATGTTTAATATTTGGAATAGATTTTTTTTTTTTTTGTTAGCCTACCAAGGATTTTTTTTTTCTGCCTAAACTTAACCAAACTGCAAGTGAAAGCAGAAAAACCATTAATTAAATTTTAACATGGCCCCAGATGGGACTCAAACTCTCGTCTCCTGATGGAAAGTCGGGTGTGTTTGTGCCACCAACAGGCTACTTACCCCCTGATGTTTCAGTCTGTTCAAGTGAAAAACACTTTTAGGAATGTCTGCGTCCTTAGAGCAAACAACCGTCATGAGCGTTAATTGGAGGACTTGTTGCATGCACAATGTCTTTACATTCCTGGTGTTTTTTAAACTGAAACATTGTAATTTTACTTTTATACTATGAGTGTAATATTAAATAATGTTAACTATAAACAGTGTCAGACATCGAGTGTGAGATGAGGTTTTAAAGCGTAGTGTAAACACATGTAACCACATTTACTGCAAGGAATCTCAGAGGAACACTGCACTTGGTATTTTACGTAATCAGAGATGCATTCATTTCATCAAAACTCTTGAAACACTCAGGCTGTCGGCATGTACATACAGTCAAACCAGGCCAAGCTGGTCAGATCAGATCCAGGTTTTATATACCATATGGGTAAAACAAGATTAAAAGCAAATACCAAATAATGCAGAAAAAATGTAGTTAAACTATAAAATCAACGCTGCAAAGCAGAAAGAAAAAATAGTTTTCCTATCATACATTTAAAAACCCGGAGAGAAGGAGAGGAAGCAATAAGTGATAAATTGACTGGAAGACCCTGAGGGAACTTATCAGAAGATCTTAATGGCCCGAGAGCAGATAGGAGGAGACTAAGGAGCTCTGGTGCCACACCATAAAGATTTCAAAACAAAATAAACTTGAATCTAGTTGTCTTCTTTTTCGTTTACTAGCCGCTTTATTCCAACAAGGAAGGAAAGGAGGTTTCACCTCCTTCACTAGCCACTAGCAGTGTGTCAGTTTGCCCGGATTTGTTTGCTTCGTGTCGCGATCCCAGCTTTATGTCGAAGTACCTGCAAAACTTCAAGAGTTAGTAGGCTTATCTTTGAAACCTGAGAAAATACTAGTTGAATTTTATTAAATTATTATCAGTGTTAACTTACACATTTTAACATCTGTGCGTAACTATAATCTGAAACTTCATTAACTTGGTTTAAATCCTGTGACTATGAAGTGGCTTTCAAATGATGACTACCAAAGTTTGAAATAGAGCTCAGCATGTGTAGAAGTAACCCCTGTGATCCAAAATCTCAAACTTCAGGCTGCATATTTTTTTAACTCTTGGCTCTGCATGATGTCAGTGGTCATCTCAGGCACACGACTCTTGCTGTGAGCACAAACATCCCACTCATTGGCTGCTGAAATCTTTTGTTTACAACAGGCAGCCAATCAGAGAAAAGTTTACTTAATGGAAGGGGAAGGGAGCTGTAACAACTTATTTCGTGAACTGCGGGGCTCCAACAGGCCCAGTATGAGATAAAAAAGATTATTTTGACCTTTGAATCATGCATAGCTATACTGTTAGAGCCTATGAATAAAAGTATGAAGTTGGAAATTAATAATAATAGGTCCCCTTTAGGAGCAAACAGTTCAGAGTTACTGACATTTGTGTTATTTAATTTCCCTCACTGCCTTTCAATAAGTATTCTGGCCGCTGAGAGACTTTAAGTATTTACTTTATTTTTTAATAAATGTATGTTTTATTATTTTTTTGGTTTTTGTACTGTTACACGCCTAATATTTGTGCACAACATATGCACGCAGATGTGTATGAAGTGAATTAAAACTAACTTATTTATCAACACACGCTCCAGGTTGTCACAATAGATCCATGAACAGAATTTAAAACAAACTATTTAGAGCTTTGTGCTGTAATTTGCACACATTCATACTTTACATTTGGTTCTTTATGGACACATAAGATGCACAACCACAGCGACAAGAAGAGGGAGGTTAGGTTTTCATATGTGTACTGTGAAGGTGTCGACTGACTGTCAGTATAGGGGCTAGTAACAGATCATTTAGACTTAATTAAGAAGCAAATTAAGTTTAAATGCTCATTTAATTTGAGAAATGTTTTTAACTATAGTCTGAAAGATTAACAATTCAGAAATGTGGCTACTTCTCTCAGCCGCTGAGGCATGGCTCTGTAATCTATGCAGATGCATAAAGTTTTACTTGGTATTTATTTACTTGTTTCTTCGTTGTTGTGCACTAAATTGTACTGTGAATCTTAAAAATAAAAGTCATTCAGACGTGAAGCAGTTTTATATCTTTTATTATGGCACAATGTTTTATTACAGCACTTTGTGTTCTAGTGCAGCAGCTTGTAGTCTCTTTGTTCTCCACTGATACCAGTCAGAGATAGCCACAAAAACTCCCATGTGTCCGAAGTGTAATGATGATACACAATCACGTGGTTGTGTTTTATAAGTTGGTTTCAGTCCTACAGCCTGTAACCATGTAAGTAAGTAAAGTAAGTAAGTAAAATTTTATTTACTGTAACGGTGTATGTGTAACGTATTGTATGTAATGTAACAGATGTGTGCCCAAAGTGTAACGATAGCACCCAGTCAGAATCACACTGTCCCTTTTAAAAAGCTGTTTTTTTAAAAAACAAAAGCAGTTCTAGCTATGCTGCCATGCAGCTAACATAACTGCCACATCTACAGTGTGTAATGTAGCAACATCCCTACGACATGTAACTACAACAGTTAAATGTGTTATAATCATAACTAACCAGTGTAACAGTGCAAAATGTTGTTCAAGGTGATGTTTTTTCTTCTTCTACCCAACCCGTGCATTGTTGGCTCCGTGGCCTCAGCTCCTTGTTACTGCTTCCAAGCTGGAAAGCATGAAGTGCTTCAGTTCCGGTCATATGTGTGGTTGTATCATTTTACAACACAGCAGCTCACCATTCTGATGAGTTTCTAATGACCACAATTTAAGTATCAAACCCAAAAGCAGCATCTATCTCCATATATTCTATTATTAACTTGGACTTGCTTGAACAATGGTCCCATAATGCATTACGTTGGTGACATCACTATTCTGAGCTCTATAGCACAAGAAGCAAAACCCAGAATCAAAAAGCCAGATCCATGATAAGTATAAAGTCAGATCATAGATTTTAGCATGCACTGAATAAATCCCCCACTCCCACCTGCAAAAGAAAAAAAAAATCCATCTTAAATACCTCAATGTGTTTTCTCTCTCGGCTAAGAGTGGAAAACCCGCTCAGCGCAGCTGCACCTGCCTAAAGGTGCAACATCAGTGATGCTGGTGAGTTTTCCGTCTTTAGCCTGGGGATTGTGATCAGTTGTCAGTTTTTTGTAAACCTGGTGGAGTTTTTATCAGAAGTTTAATCGTTTATGAAAGTGCAGGTGACTTTTTATCCGTCTGCATTGTTACTAAATGGCAATAATTCAAAAAATGGAAGTTTTGAAATTTCAGGAAACAAAAATGTAAAAAAAAAATTTAAATGTTTGACTTCTTGCTTGTTTTTATACTAATTTATTCAGACTAATCTTTAAGCAATTATAGGCAACAATATGGGGTGAATCTACAGTATTAGCAAAGTAGAGTTGGGCAGATATCTCAATTTGGCCAAAATATGACAGGCAATTATGCTCATTATTATTAATATGATATTTTGCATCACATCTTGCCATGCAAGTTTTTTTTGGTTGGGTGCATTTTGCTCGGGTGCACCGTGATTGAGTACACCTGGTTTAGTTTTGCATGCGGTTAAATTTAACATGTTATATTTAGGATACGTATATTATTTCCACTTAAATCTGCATTTTACTGACATCTAGTGGTGAAACCTTTACACACTTAACTTTAAAGGATGTCTCTACATTTAGGTTGAGTGTATCATACTCACAGTTTGCCTCAAGAGTTTGACAGCAGCTGTAATTGGTTATGGACTGGGAGGAGAGCCCAACTCGAGACAGCGAGCCTGAGCAGGTGCAATTACACACGTCATGTCTGACACACGCCATCCATTTAAAGCACAAACCATGAAAGCCTGTTTGTGGGGAGTTTGTCTGCTTCTGAATCCCAGGAGACTCTGCAAGTGTACAGGCTGCAAGCTGATAGAGTGTGTGTGTGTGTGCGTGTGTGTGCGTGTGTGTGTGTGTGTGTGTGTGTGCGTGTGTGTTTCCGTGGCTCCATGGATCTTTGCACAAACAGATCGTATGTGTGTTTGCTTGTCTCTGTGTGTGCATGCTCCCCTGTGTGCTGCGTGTCTGGGGAGTGAGGCACTAACAGTGATAAGTTACAGCAGCAGCTTCAGGTGCTGCAGTCAATAAAAGCTCATTAACTCAACAAGAGGGTCAGTGGTTCCGTCCACCACAATATACCTCCCACTTTGTCTTCTTCACAGGGAGAGGGGGAGATTTGTGTGCGTGAGAGGGTGGCTGCATTTTCCTTGGCATATATGTGCATGTGTAAGCTGCCGGATCAATGGTACTGCACGGTTCATTCCCTCTGACTTTACAAAGATGGGCAGGGAGGATGGAAAATGGAAGGAATATAAATAACCTGACCAATCATAACAGTCATCGTAAAAGAATTTATCATAATGCTTTGCAGCCATTTTACTGATTGAGTTCTTCTTTTTCCGCCAAAGTTCGGTGTCAGGTCATTTCAGCCCCCAATTCCAGAAACTGTTCAAGACAATTAGTGTTCCTTTTCACAAAATATATTTTAACTGGTGCAGTTTACCACTTAAGATGGAGCTGTTTCCATTTGATGTGCTCTTTAAAGGGGAATTTCTGTTATGCTTGCCATATTTCTGTGGCTGTGGGGGTCAGGTTTACTTTGTACTGTCTGATCAGGCCTGTTCCTCCACTGGCGCCCCTCAAGGATGTGTCCTGTCACCTCTCCTGCTTATTCTTTACACAAACATGTGTCGTAGTAGCAGGGAAGACAGATTCATTTTAAAGTGTGGGGGTGATTCTGTTGTCTGCTGATGGGCAGTGAAACTGGCCACGGTCCAGTCTCTCAGGACTTTGTGCAGCAGTGTGACGAATCCTTTCTGCAGATGAACATCCGAAAAACTAAGGATATGTTAATTGATTTTAGGAAACTTCCTCAGGCACAGGAACTTACTTTTACTAAGGGTCAGACGGTAGAACATGTCGAAACCTTAAAAAAGCTCCAGACAGGTACAGAGGATCTCTAAATCAATCTTAAGGGATCCTTCTCACCCTTTATCTCTGACTTCCAGCTTCTCCCATCAGGACCCAAATGTAAAACCAAGTGTTATAAAAGCAGTTTTGCTCCTATGGCAACAAGTTTTAACAAATTTGACAACAAATTCTTAGTTTCAGTACAAATAAAGTTACTTGAACTCTGGGAAACATCTCCACATTTATTTGCACAGCTGGGATTACTCTCATCCACGGATACGTGGTCCCACTCTTAAAATTAGACCTACTATACTTTTACTGTTACCCTGTTTTCTGTGCTCTTATGCTATACGATGGTGGATCCTCATATTTAAGATGGCCAAAGTTTCTGTAGCTGGTTTTCTCGTTCTACACAAACTTTTGAACTTGAGACAACAACCAGCAAAATGTGGCCAGTGCTGATCTCTTTAGGTTTGAGAAAGAAAAACAACCTCATCTGCTCCAGGAGCCTCTCAGAGCTGTTCATAATTTTAGTTTTGCTTGAAATTATTGCCAAAATTAAAATCAAAGGTGCGCTAAGAGAGCAGTGGATGGTTTTAATTGTTGAGCAGCATTTTGCTAAAGAGAGTACTTCTTGATGAACTGCTTTGCCGGCCCATTGTGGTATATTTTAGCATGCTGGTCTGGTCTGGGCTGTAATACCCTGTGTTCTGCTGACTTGTGTTTGGTCTGAAGGGGTTGTATCTTGTGTCTTATATGGAGATGTTAGCGTGTGCCTCAGGGAAAACTTTGTTAATTCATCAGAGCTCTCTTTCTCTATCTCTCTCTTTCTGTGTAGCGGCTTTGCTTCTGCTCCTCCATCCCTTTCTTTCTTTGATTTTCTCAGATTCTCCATCCTTTTCTGCTGCTATCTTTTCACTGTCGCTCATTCCCTCGTTTCTTCTGCCCCTTGTTGCCGTGCTTGTCCCGTGTCTATGCGGTAATTCCGTCTTAACTCTCTTCCCTTCCTCTTCCTGTCTTTACATGCCATCACCCAGCCACTGCTTTATTGCTTTACATAACACCGGCAAACTAAACTGTTTTTTACTCATCAATCTTTCATTACAGCACCGTTGTGAGCTCTCCTTAACAAGCTTTTAAGCTGAATAATGCACCAACCAGTGGCCAGTGCCCTCTGCCGCAGGTCCATGAACATCGGTTGTCTGTGCATCTATAATGTCTGATTCACATTCTTGTAGGTCAGCTAATTTCCATAGCAGAGCGCAGTCGCACCATTGACCCATCTGCTGCTGGCATTGCATTGAACAGCTCTCGTTCCCTAAAGGGAGGTTGCAGGGTTAAGTGCCTGGCCAGAAGGGAAATGTGGATAACTTGTGGCACGGTGTACCGCATTCTCGCTGTGCTGTGATCTATAATCTGTTAAATTAGGAATCATCATCAGTCAAACATTTTACTGTGAATCAATCCTTTCTGCCTCTTGGGGAAAATGAGTCACTGCTGTAATGATTCTCATTGTGAGGATGTTACTGTAGTGGTTGTGAGCTTCAGTTTGAGGCATAGTAACTGCCGCCATCTTTTATTTTCTGGATATAACCATATTTGAAAAAAAAAGGTGGGCTGTTATCAGTTAACGCAAACGCACCTTCACTGGACAAAAAGGGCCTGTATCCGGAACACTCTGGAATGATCCGTGGCAGATCCAACTTTATGGATCTGCAACATATCCATAATGTTTCCAGAGAGGATGCGGGAAGATCTGATCTGTCACAGATGTTTAAATGGATTTTATCCAGATATTTAATGGATGTTCATTCAGAGTTTGGATTTTTCAGGGTCCGGTCGTGTCCGTTTACGGAGAAATCTCCAAAATGTATCCGTCAAAGATCCGGTGCGCATTCTTCGGGATATTGTCCGTATCTGTGACGGATACAGAGGAATCATACCTTGGATAGTTCTGTATTTTAGGGCTTTTATTCCAGTGCTTCCTTTGCTAGCAAGGTCAGAATTCTAGCCAGCGGATGATTGCGCCATGCTGAGGTCTTCTTGCACAGGGTTGAGTTTCTCGTGTTTGCTACCGGAACTCTTTTCCATCACTGCAATTAGAAAGAGGATGAACACCCCATGCACTCAGTCCCGTAACTGATACCAGACTCTGATTTATTTATTTTTTTCTTCACAATGTGCATGCTTGATTTTGCTTGATTGGGCTAGTTGCACTTGGGCTTGTGACATACTTCCGTTTTGACATATGCAAAAAAAAAAAGTTACGAAAACAAGATTGGTCAGTGCTACACTTCAAAGAACAAATCATGAAAACATATCTTGTACTGTCACTACATTTTAAACAGCCCACTTTAGACCTCTGGCACCGAGCCATGCAAGAACACTGATAGGACCATGATCGTTCCATGTTTCTCATATTTCATCTGGGACGTCCAAAAATCACAGTGTATAATTGTACTGTGGTGAGATCAACAAATGCTTACCTTCAGATCAACACATGCAGTATGTCCTATGTACAATACTGTGCAAAAGTCTTGAGTCACCCCACATTTCTTTGCATGTTGCTTTCAGGCAGACAGATTTTTGTGTTTTTTTTAGTGGTGTTGAGAAATATTTAAAGCTTTATTGTTTTTCTTTGGACATTGGCTGCTTTTTTACTAATTTTCAATCCAGTCCTGACCATTTTCAAGGGAATGGGTTTTTTTTGTTTGTTAAGCCACTTAACACTGACGTATGAATGAAGCATAAAAAAGACGCCTAACTCAAGGGATGAACTGGTGTTGTCTCTACATATAACGGATGTGACGACCCCTGCCTGTTTTCAATCTTCAGGTGTTTCAGGTCTTTGGTGGGCAGGGCATGAATCATCTGTGCCAACTGGGAACACCTGGGCCCTGTGTTCCCAGACTATAAGTCTGAGGCAGGCACTTCCTTCTGGGTGCTGTGCACCGGCCTGTTACCAACATGTTTTGTGTTACCTTTGTCTTCCTTTAGGTTTTGTTATTTGCTGCATTTGCAACACTTACAAACATCTCTACACACATGCACACCCTACACCACTGAGCTACTGATTTCCCCACCTCACCTGTCTTTATTTCTGTTGTTTAAGTTTGTTTAATAAACCTTCTTAAAGTGGCAAATGGTGTCTCCACCCTTTTGGTCATGGCCTTACGAGCCAGGCTGTGACAAAGACAACTTAGCAAAAGACCAGTTTTAAATTGTATCTTTAGGCACTTTGTTGTAGCAGCCTGTCACAAAAACACATTATTTGTTCCCATTTCTTTATTTAAATCTATGAAAAATGCCAAAGATAACACAGTTTGACAGGAATAAAATTTTTGCACCAACAAGGTGATTCCTTGTAAAGAGGTATTAGCTGAATACCTCACCCTGGTGTATAGTGTCCTTCAAAAATGAGAGGAAACTGGACAAGCGGAGGACAAAAGAACTGTCACATTTGGCAAGATGTGGGATCATCTTGACAGAAAACAGAACAAAAATGAAGAAGAGCTTTGAATGTCCTTCAAGAAGCCTGGAAAATTTTCCTGAAGACTACTTAAAGAGTGTTCAGGCTATGTTGAAGAATAAAGGCGGTCATACTGAATATTGACTTTCAAGCTTGATGGAATTTACATGAATATACTGCATTTCTATTTCTAGTTGCACGTTTTGATAAATTGTTGCACATATTTCCCATTTTCCTAGTAAAATATAAAGAAACGAGGGGTGACTCAAGACTTTTGCACAGTTCTCTGTCTATGCTGACTCTCTTGCAAGAGGCGAACGATTCCTGGACAACTTGACACGACCTTGCTGGTTGAGAACTCCCGAGGCACGACAGTATAAGGTCTGTCACGCTCACAGGTTGAACATTACGAAGAGATTTACACTTGAATATCTGTGTTGACAATAACTCTGCAGCAGAGGATCATCACATTGTGCTTTAATGCGAAAAGCCGGTTTGTGTGGCTGTCTCATTAACTAAATCTGCTCTCTGTAGCTCCAGATGAGGTTTCCTGTCTGTGCAGTGTAGTCTGGAGTGTCATCTGTGCCATTTCAGTGCTCTCTGATAGGCCGTTATGTAATGTTGTGTATTGCCGCACACAGCGCCTCGTAATGCTGCATGGGCACTTGCAAATAAAGCACACATTGTAACTGTGCATAATTTTCACAGAAACTGTTATAATTATTTTTAGTGCACAGCTACATTTGCATAAGCTTTGAGTGGAATCAGAAGTGGCCACAGACACTGGATTATAAACAAGGTAATTATCTCAGGGTATCTTAGCATGAAGGAATAAAAACAAAGTGAAGTTACTCTGCTCGCAGAGAGCGACTCTGAGGTTGAGTCTTGCCAAATGGGCTTCCCAGAGGTGATGTCAGTCATAACGGGGCAGCCAGCAGTTCTAATTTTGTATTTCATCAAATGTTTATTTAAAAATGTTCTTTTTCATATTACCGTGAGGTGAAGTTGCAGTTGAGCACCCGCAGAGCTGACTCAGTCATCAGGCGTAAACAGCTAAAAGCAGCAATAAGTTCCACAAAAAGTTCCCTTTAATGTCCTTTTAACTACCTGGCAGCTCTGTGAAGGTGTGACTGTCAGTGCGGCGGTGAAATTTTTAGCGATTTCGCTACAAACATTGTCTATATTCCACGATGAGATGTGCTTCTGCCACGACGAAACAGCTGATGCTTTTATGTGATCTTTTGGAAGAAAACTTCCTCTCGCGGCTCCCCTCTCCCGTCTCCTGCGGCACCGGAGTGTTTGTTTTATTGTCAGGCCCCATCCTGACGTGCGGCAGGGCCGAGGGGAGCAAGCCTGCTGAATAAAACACTGGCAACGACGTTAAAAGCTTCCTGCCAACATGATTAGATCCACCGCCTCCTGAGGTGCAACAGTCACCGAGGTATGTGCGCGTTTGTACGGCTAGAGGCGCATTCAGCTATTTAACGCCTGGGGGAACCCCGGCCACTTTGCATGCACGCGCACAGATATTCCTCAACAAGAGCGTTTGTTCAGAGGTCTTTTTAATCACCCCAGTGTTCCTCTGAGGGGACTGAAACCGAGGCAGGAGTGTGTGTGCTGTCAACACTTAACAATGGTGTGAGAGACCATTAGGGAAATCACCAAGAACAATCATTGCCACACATCGCCGCCTTCTTTATTTTATAGCAGAGACTGACAGATATTTACCACAGCAGAACAACTTTGTCTCTGTCTCATTTTCTGTAGCTTTCTGTCACTCTCTTTTTGCTTCTTTATCTACTTCCTCTCTGAACTTTAGCTTTTTCTTTCCCGTCCGCAGCGGCAGCTCCATAAGGTTTAACTAACTTCCAAGCAGAAAACTTACGTCTGAGTGGATTGGCTGCATTTTCCCTTCACTGTCAGTCATTTTCTCCTCTTCTTTCTCAGTCTCAAGGTGTCCTCTTCTTCTTAGCCACCACTACTACATCCTTCTTTCTTTCTTTCTTTCTTTCTTTTTTTCTTTCACCCCAACTTTCCCCGGTCTTCTCTAACTTTCCTCCCATTTTTTTTGTCCTTTCTTAAAATTCTTACCAGCGTTCCTCTTCTTCTTTCTGTTTCTCAGATAAGTGCATCAGTCACTCCCACTCAGAGGATTGCCGGCGTTAGATCGTCTTGTGTGAGAGAGAGGTTGTACCCATCAGAGTCGGTCTCTGGAGGAATTCACTTTACACATGTGCTGCTGCAGTTCAGACTGAGCCTTATACATATTCATCAACGCAACTCAGCATTTCTAGAAATATGGAAAGTCTGATGCGTACTGTCTAAGTTTATTAAGCTAAGTTATGTGCGGCTCGGTGTGATGAAATGATACAGAGGAGGATCGGAGAACTGGCATAAACTTAATCTTTTACCCCAGGTTTTATTCAGTGAAAGTTAGAGTAAGTTCAGGTTTTTAGCTGTCACTTATATTGGGGTAATAACATTCAAAAACAGAGCTAATAAAATAAATAACAAAAGCAGAAATGGCCAAAAGTACACACACACACACACACACACACACACACACACACACACACACACACACACACACACACACACACACAC
>JAVDPK010001863.1:418963-452807 GCA_034780415.1 Cichlasoma orientale
ACACACACACACACACACACACACACACACACACACACACACACACACACACACACACACACACACACAAGCAGGAGAGGAAAAAAAGCTTAAGGTAGATGTTGTGTAAATAGTCTCATAAATAATACATGTGTCAAAGACTGTTTGCACCCCAGACTAAATCAGTGATATTACTTTCACTGTTTGCATCACAGTTAGCACCAAACACTAGCAGTGTATTATAATTTAGTTTTAATTTTCATCATAAAATTAAAACTAGGACAGGGCAAATTAAGCAGCAGGGGTCGGCTGCTTAGAACGTCTCCCCTCGAGATTTTCCAGCTTCTGGTCTTGTTAATATGAAACATGTCGTGCAGTCAGGTCCAGAAATATTTGGACGGTGAGAGAGCTTTTGTAATTTTGCAGGCGATCTTAAATCGAGCGATCAGGATGTGATTGAAGTGCAGACTTTAATCTTAATTCAAAGGGTCAACAGTGTAAGAGACTGGTGTGCACCCGTCCTCTTGGCCTGCGACAGCTGCCCTATGAAAGCCTTGAGCCTGACTGGACAAGTGGTGGAGACGATGCATGCATGGATGGATGAATAGATGAATAACAAAAATACTGCATTATCTGTCTTGCAATTCCAGCCATTTTTATACACGATGAAAATCCTTTGCAGTCAGCGATGCCCTGAAGTTTACAATCCGTGAGCATCCTTTGAGACGCTCTGCCAGGCCTTCACTGCAGCCGCCTTCAGTTGCTGCTTGTTTTTGTATCGCTCTGCCTACAGGTTTGTCTTCAGTAACTGAAAAGCATGCTCCGTTGGGCCGAGAGGTGACTGTGTTAGTCACTGAAGGGTATCTAATTTCTTTGCCTTGAGAGCCTCTTGGGCTGCCTTTGCAGTATGCTTTGGGTCATTATCCATTCGCCCTGTGAAGCTCTGTCCAGTCTGTTTTGCAGCATTTGGCTGAATCTGAACGTATAGTCTTAAAATGTAAAGAAAAATATAACTACATGCAAACACTAACCAGAGTAAACATTCCAACAGTGTATATGAATGCTGGGTGTGAAGCTGGGGTGCATTGCTCTGCTTGTTGACATTCTGGAACAGGAGATCTAATCAATCAGATTTATTATTTCCTTCAATCATTTCAACACATTTTGAGAATTAATCTTTTCCACTAGTCAGCTCGCTAGCTGGTTATCTGCCAGGGTGGCTGATTGAGGCGGTCACTGCCAAAATCCACCAGCATCGGCTGGTGTTCATTTCAGATTCCGTGTGATCTGTCCAACTTTGTTAGCGGTGGTGCCCGCCTGTCTGGGCTTCAGCCCACCTTAATCACACTCTCGATGTTTGTTTGTCAGTAGGCAATATAGGCTTGGCAGTCAGTCAGCGTAATTGGCTATGCACCAGCAACTTAAAACCGAAACTGAGCCTTATTACGCGGCTATTCCCCAGTAAATCCTACTCCAAATTGGGATTTCATCCTGTGACAGTTAGTAGGATATACGGTGCAGGTTGTTGACTAAATAAGAGCAGCGCACGTACGAGGAAGTAAAGTGGAAAAAGTAAATCAATTAATAAAGACAAAGTAAAGTGAGAATTTTTGTATGAACACAGTAAAGGAGAAAAACAGCTGTGGAGTCGCTGCTGTACAAGAGTTTTTACTCTCACCTCTCGCTCCAACACTTTACACTCACTTATTGATTCAAGCGCCACAGACATATACTGTATCACCTGGTGGAGACACTGTAGTCACTGAAGGCTACTGCACTGTGCTGCAGTCATTTCCCATCAGTGGCCTCCTAACAGCATCTTGTTCTTTTGGAACAGAGGGGATGGACGAGACCTCAGTGCGGCAGATTTGCCCGGTGAAGTGAGAGAAGCTCGGCGTAAAAGCGGAGAGCTGGGATGATGCTGCAGTGCTAATGCAGCACGGTTCAGTGTTAATGGCTCGGAGACCAGGGGATCTGCATTTGTAAATACAGCAATTTTAACTTTTCTGCACAAAAGGGACCAGAAACCCGTGTCTGTGACGTCACCGAGAGGCACTTCTTGAAGCTGCTGCGTTTAAAATTAATGAGCTTGTGGATTCGGTCTTAGTATGGAGGGATATGCATATAATAATGGATAATCTTTATTTATAGAGAGCATTTTTTAACAATATTACAGGAAGTTGCGCAAGTAGAAGCAATAAATAAATAAATAACCAAGTAGTGTAACAAGGCAAAAAAATTGCTCGCCCCCATTGCTGACTGCTGCACCATTGTGTAAATGTAAATGTGCTGTTTAGCAGAGGAAATGATGAAAGAGAAGTGTTGATGTTACAGGGCGCTCTCAACAGAATGCATTAACTGGATTATATTCGTATATTATTGTCATGGTAAAAAGAAATGCTGTCTTTGAATTCAAAGATTTTATGTTTAAGAACATAACTTAAAATATATATATATAATTCTTATCAGGTTGTAAATACACCCCGGGATGAACTTACATATTGCACTGAGTCATTACTTATTTAAGAAAAGCTAAGCCAAAATGCAGAAGCAGTGTGTGAAAAACCGAGCGCACTCTTTCTGCTAAAAGCAGAAGTTTTGGCAGTTTGCTGGTCTGGAGCGTTCAGCTCTGTGTTGACGAGGATCAAAGAAGCAATTGTTGCTGCCGATCAATTAGGGAAGGGTTAAAAAGTCCTTTCCACACAATTCGAAGTCCATCGTTCTGCAGTTCTTACCGTGGAATCTGTAATCTGTATAAAAGCATCCAACACAGCTGCCAGTCTTCCCAGGAGTGGACATCCCAGCAAATTCCACCCAAGGTCAGACAGTGCAACGCTCAGAGAAACTGCAAAAAAACCCAAGAGTTGCATCAGGCCTCGGTTAGCATGTTAAATGTTAAAGTTCATGACAGTGCAATTCCAAAACGACTGAGTAAGTGTGGCGCGTTTGGAAGGGTTGCCAGCAGCAAGCCTCTTCTCTCTAAAAAGAACATGGCAGCAGCACGGCTTCCAGTGCATCTGAACAATCCCCATGATAAACAAACCACCAGCCACATTTGTTTTTTAAAGTTTGGTACTTAAAAACCGTACAGTACTTATTCAGTGTTGCATCACCTGTGCAAAGTAGGAGACCATTAGCTGCTGTTTTGAAAGCAAAATGCTGGGAATGGCTTGGGATCGGGATTTCAGCAGCTTAAAAAGTTAGCGGCCTCCAAATCTATACAAACAATTGCATAAGAATTGCATATGAATACGCAGAATCTGTGGAAGCTTTATGGCCTCTGTTTGTAGCCTGTGTTCTGTTGACCACTAAAGTTTGAGCAGGTTCTTGCTGTGTCTGCGTGGAGAAAGTCAAGTCACTTTTATTAATACGGCACATTCAAAACAACAAGCGCCGACCCGAAGTGTTTTCCAGATGCATTTACCCGCCGGGTCTCCAAAAAGCCCAATTACAAAACAAAAAAACTCACGTAAGCGTGACAGAAATGAAAAAAGCAAAATAAAAATTGCACTACAAATGTGCTAAATGAATACAATTGTTTAAAAGCCTGGAATGAATTAGAGAATGAGTCCAATAAAATAAATAAATGAAAATGAATGAATAAATACATAAATAAAATCTAAAAATGGAAACAACAGTTGAAATGAAAGAAATGACACGTCCACAGTGACCATGATAAAAACATAAAAACAAAAAAAAGGCGCCTCAGACTCGACTAAAAGCAACTGAAAATAGGTTAAACAAAACAAGCATGTAGATAAACAGCATAAAAACCAGCAGCAAACACGTAAATATCAAAACAACTGCATTAAGAACTTTCAATTCTTAGTTTATATATATATATATATATTTTTTTTTCCTCTGATTTTTGGCACTAATAATATCCTAACTAAGGCACTCGGTCCTCTCTATCCACTTATGTTCAAACTGTAGTTAAAAATCTTGATGTTCTTGATTTATGACAGTGTAATCAGGATGTGGTGAAACGCAGCTTTTACCAGCTGAGAACCGAAATTAAAGCCGGAAGAAGGTGAAATCAAAGCAAGCGGGAACAAATGTTGGACGGTCGTTAAGCTGACACATCTTCAGAGCTACTAGTTGCAGAACTACTTTTTTTGTTTTGCATCCTTAATATCAAGGGTAAGTGATGAATATGTATGAATACATACCTGAATGTATTTATTTCTGTAGGACTAGTGATGAGTAAAACTAGTTAGCTGCAACTCCTAAAAATATGAAGCTAACACTGAGGGTTAGCTTCATATTTTCATTCTTGAACTCCACTAGAGGATATTGTATACAGTGCATGGTGGCATTGAGATATACGGTAACTCATACATAATTACTAAGCTGGATGCATTATATGATATACCATTGCAAAGGTATGTCTTCAGTAAACCAATTAAAAATATGACAAAAGTATCTCCTTTGCTTGAAATTAGTGGTGGTGTTAGTCTGGCTAGGGCAAGATAAATGGTTATGTACAGTATAATATGTGTGCATATAGGTGCATATGTGTGCATATAGGTGCAGTATATATATATACGTGTGTGTGTGTGTGTTAATAAGGGAATAGTCCTGTTGCAGTGCAATATTTAAATTAATTACATTGCATAAGATATTCAAACCGTATTCTAAAATCAGGATTTTGTTAAATATGTAATTTGTGGAGTTCTTTGTCTTGCCTTCAAATGTTCATTGAAATGTCTCCACTCTCATAATGTATTTCTTCTTAAATAGTAGCTTTATGTTCTCATCACACAGAACACAGACATGGAGGCTAAAAGCATGATGAAGCGATGGGGCTGTATGTGACACACAAGATGTGCAGCCAGAAGACGCCCTGCTGGTTATCGGTGTATTCATTCAGAGCGTGATGGTCCTCGGTGGTTTGGCTGGCACTCCACAGGTGTGTCGTCTGCTGTTTGGACCCGAGCTGTCCACCAGAGCTCAAATACACGTCTTGCAGAAGATATTTTGGAATCTTGATGGACACCCTTCCACTGAGACCATTTCTGATGAGGCTTCAGCAAACAGTAGATGGATCAACTGCATCTCTCAGGTCCTGTCGCATCTATGCTGGAGTTTTTCCCCCCGTTTCTTAAAGACATGACTTTTAGATACCGTTCATCCGCTATGGATATTTATTTAGGCTTTACACTTCCTCTTTTGTCCCCCACTTCAATTTGTTTAAGGACGTACTGCTACGTTTTCAGCTAAAAGCTATTTGGGAATCACCTTGTTTTATACCTGTCAAACTGTGTTATCATGTATTCAACAAAAGAAATGGGAACAGATGATATGTTTTTGCAACAGCTGTTGGTGACAAAGTGTCAGATACAGTTACTGTAAATACTGGTTCTTTGCTAAGTTGTCTGCTATGTGTGGGAACCACATGTGTTCACCCCTTGAGTTAGGGGCCTTTTTATGCTTGAATAGTTCATAGGTCAGTGAATTAACAAACAAAAAGAAAAGAAAAGTGAGGCAGAAAATTTAGACATGACCATGACGCTCCCCACCGAGTCTCAGGTATAGCACAGGTGCTAACAGTAGCCTGGCTAATTGATAAATACTTTCAGGTATATATTTATACATATTCATCACTTACCCCTGATAGTAAGGATGTAAAAAAAAAAGTAGTTCTGCAACTAGTAGCTTTGAAGACGTGTCAGCTTAACGACCGTCTGACACGACCTCAGAGATCTGGAAGCAGAATAAAAAATCTGTGATCCACAGAGGACTTTGAAAACAAATCATAAAATTTTAAAATCTATACTGTATGTCACAGGTAGCCCATTGCAACAGAGCTAAAGCAGCAGTGATGGGCTGTCTGTTCTTTGTACAAGTTAGAAGTTAGACAGCCACATTTTAAACCACCTGCAATGGAGAAAGAGTGGAATCGGGTAGTCCTACATTCAGGAATTTACAGTAGTCCAGCCAAGAGGTAATAAAGGCGCGGCGGACTGGTTCTAAACCCTTTAGAGACAAAACCGGCTTTAATTTCAGTTCTCAGCTGGTAAAAGCTGCCCTTCACCACATTAGACCACCACACTAACATTTTTAACTACAGTTTGAACGTAAGTGCCTTAGTTAGGATATTACTGGTGCCAAATATCAGAATTAAAGGGGAAACACTTTTGCCAAATTACATTCGTGACCTCATCAGTCATCATCTGATGACAATTTTAGCTTTTTAATACTATTTAATATTAATATTATTCAAAATTAATTTGCATTGATGAAGTCTTGTTAATGATGGTTCTCTGTACTGAATACAGTTGTAATCTGCTGAGAAACTATATGTTTTTTTCTCAGGCTAAGGTTAGCTTCATTTTTTAATATGATTTAATGCTGAATTGGTAACGGAATAGATTAAAGGAGTTTTGCTCCTGATGATAAAAGGAGAACAATGTCCCACTGAAAGACATTTGCACAATGTTAAAAGTTGGTTTTCATTATAAAAAAAAGTTTTAGGCTTGTAGTTACTTTGTGTAAATATTTTTCTGTTAATGGTTAGCGATCGGGTACTCAGTGCTTTGAGCTGATCTGCAGAAATGCAGTGTTTTTAGTTAAAATAATGCAGTTATTTTGACATTTATGTGTTTGCGGAAAGTCCACCTGCTGAATTGCAACAAAAAATTTGCATGGTTGCTCAAAGGCCTGTGCAGCAGTATGGTTTTTATCTACAACTATATGCTAATTTTTTTTTCCACAAGTGAGCGCTGAGGAAGAGTGTAAAACAGCTTTGTGTTACGGAGCCTCCAAACAGACTAACAGATAAAGAGGGAAAAGCAGAGAACAGGCTGTAAAAAATGTGTAATCCCTTAAAAATGTTATCTGGCAGAAATGGTTTAGTGCTCACATAGTTCTGGGTTTTTTTTTCTGTAACCAAGTCTTGTCCACATCTCACATGTTAGCATTTTATAAAGTAACACTTATAAAATATATTCCTAACAACTGTCAGATATATATTTTTTTAATGATGCCGTAAGTTTGATGCGTTTTTTGAGGCCACTATTGCTGATTTTCTTTGTTTCTTTGTTTCTGAGAGAAAAAAAAAGAAACCTAATGGTGCTGACTGGTCACCAGCTACATGTGACGCTTCTCAGAAACAAATATCAGTGAATTGGTCATTTAAAGAAAAGGGCGAAGAGCCGACAGTAGGTCCATGAATGACACCATAAATGAAATATCTGGTTGGTGTATGAATGAGGCTGGCCGTTATTCAGCGGATGAATGATCTCTGAAAAAGCATGTATGAAGCAGTGTTTGCACCAGACAAACTTCTTTGTGGCCCTAATGTGAAGGGCCTAAAGGATAAAGCCAGGACAACAATTAGAACAGTTAGTAAACCTTTCCACAGAGCCTTGCTGCATCATTTCTCTGGTGTTTTCCTGCCTGCTCTAATGGAGAGATTTACAGAGTACTACAGCTTGTCAGTGTGACTGATTTCCTCCACAACTACAAAACGCCTACAGCACTATCAGTCCTTAATGAGAGCCGGCTGGATAGAGGCAGCAAACTTTTAACGTTGAGGGAAGGAGAAAAAAAACGCAATAACTGATGGTGAATGGCGACTGCGTCAAAGCAAATAACGTGTTTCACGTGACAGAGCGAAGAGGGAGGCACTGTTGTAATCAGAGCAGGTGGATGGCTGCTTTGGTCAGTTCCCTGTGAGGGCTGTGAGTAACACTTAATTTACACACAACAAGTGTTAAACTGTAGCCTAAAACTGACAATTTGTATGATGAATGTAGCAAAGAAACAAACTGTGTTCATTACCTCCACACAGTGGACAGCGATGATCCCCCCCGACGTGTGTTTGAATACGTGACGAGATGCAATACACACCTGTGGTGGGGGTGGTTACTGGGATCCACTTGTTAGTAAAATGATACAATTGAACATCGGAACAATTCTTGCGGAACATTCTACGGAAATTGCTAAAAATCCAATTTTTTATTTTCAGAGCTTTTTTTTCCTTTTCTCCCCAATGATCATAACTTGTAAGCGCCACTGTGCCGAGCAGGTAAAAGCTTTGATGGCCTCGTGGTTGTAGCAGGTCTGTGAGTGCGTGCGGTGTGCAGCTGAATTGATTTTCTGAGGCCATGTTGCCGTGGAGCACAGTGGAAACGCTACAACAGCATACAAAGTAGAAGTGGATGTTCTGCTGACTTGGCGCATGGAGTGTAACCACAGCATGTTGTATCCATAGCAACATTTATTACAGACCAAAGGTCTAGTTTTAAGATTTTTGATGCTATCTTGTATTTTCCTGCTTTGTCTTGACTCTCCGTGCTATTTGACCTCCGTGGAAAATGCATTAAATCATCGGGCTGCTGTTACATTTAATGATTGTATTAAGCTGTTCGGCTAAAATCACCTGAATCAGCAGTTCCCGTTTGCCCTGGTAGTAGAATAGGTTGTCTCCGTAGCTCATTAGCATGTGTAAAAGATAACTGTCCCATGAGGAGAGTGAGGAGCAGCGGCCATACATCACTGCAGGGTGGGTGCAGCCTGTGCGCGCTGACTGTTCTCAGGATAAACTCCAGCTGTGACCTCAGATGTGCAGCGGTTCGATGAATATTCATTCACTTACAGTCAAAAACCTAAAGGGGCTCGAGCCGCTTCCAATGTTTTTCTTCGGCAGAGGTGGATGAAGAGTGAGAAAACATTCGCTCGGCGAGTTATGAGGAGCAGGGGATTGATATGAAGCATAAAAGACGGGTTTTTCTGTAATAATATTTGTCCTTTATGAGCACCTGCCCTGCAACAGGAGAGGAGAGATGAAAAATACAGCTACGAGCTCCAATTTTACCAATTTATATCAAACTGGAGAACACACACGCACCCACACTTGCTCAGACCTCCCTGCGATTAAAGCCAATTTAATCAGTGATCACAAGCCTTATGAGACTTAAAAGCCCCGCGTAAGCTTGAGGACTCATTTCATTTCATCTCTGCTTTAGAGGGAAAGTTGTACTAGTCCACCTAGTTTGTATTAAACATCTCATTCCCTGCCAGCCTTCCAATGCACCAAACGTATCAGGATCGGAGCCGGGTCTGTCTGCAACTTGTGGAGAGTTGTGCTGATGGTATAAATACAGCGTCGTTTGCAGCACTAATAATATTTTTAATGAATAGCAGAAAACAGAATTGCAGGATCTTTACCTATTGATTATTATGCAGTGTTTGAGCCAGAATTTTCTGGGAGAAGGTCACATAGGCTGGTTATACTTGTGTAGAATTAATAACAGAGGTTATGCTAGGCACTTAATTATACCAAAGAAATTTGAATTTTTATACATTATTAAATCATATAAGTATAATGTATTTTCTTTACTGCAGCCAGAAATGGCATTGTATTGAGAAATAAATGCTATTTAGTTTTATGGTGGACATTTGAAGTAGAACTGGATACAAGGTTACAAGATGGTGTATCTTTCATTATAATAAATAGTTCCCAAGAGTTTTCCATTGAATGCCCCACCCTTTCACAATATCGGCCCAATTCTGCAGCAGCATCAGTGTCCCTCCCGGTTAAGCCAGTAGAGAGCGTGTCAGACTGAGGCTCTACATGTCTGTAATATTCTTGGATTTAATCCTGACAATAAAATGATGGAAATAAAAAACTGCAATGCCCTTCCTTCAAAAAATGGTTTTAGGACCAGTGTGCACGCCTTGAACATAAAAGTTGAAGTAACACCGACCAGTAACGATGCTCAAGCCACCTGTGTTCCTCTCAGTAATCAGTAAAAATGGTAAATGTACTGATTTTTATATAGCGCTTTACGCAACATGTCTCACCCATTCACGCCCATTCATACAGGCTTTTTTTCTATCCCTAAGTCCCTTCTAACATTCACACACACTGAGACTGGAGCAGCCAGGTTTCAAAACCCCAACCCACTGATTAGTAGGTGACCTGCTCTACCTCCTGAGCCACAGCCACCCCTAAAGTATGTATAAGAAATTCATTCTGATGATTAAACTTAAGATATATCATCTTAGTTGTTCAGATGAATCACCACTCGCTGCAATAAATCTGGCAGTGCTGTCTCTCCTGTGACCGCCAGACTCATGACTCAACAATCAAGAACATTGAAGGTGATTTTTTTTATGTCGGGTACATCATACTTACCTTTCCTGTGATCTTTAGCTGATTGTTTCATGCTGAAACTGACAAGAATCAGAGACCTTTTAAGACCAAGACGCTGTTCAGATAAATCCCATATGGTAGCATCTATGGGCTCTTATTTAGGCAGTTTTTTGAAGCATGATCTTTTATGATCACTGGGAAACCAAAACTGCATGTATGGATTACATGCTGAATACATACAGACAAATGTGAGCTGATCACGGGACAAAAAGGGCCTGTATCTGGAACGATCCGGCAGTATACAACTTTATGGATTTGCCACATATCCATAATGTTTCCGGAGAGAATACAGAAAGATCTGATCTGTCACAGATGTTTAAATGGATATTATCCGGATATTTAACAGATGTCCATTCAGGGTTTGGATTTTTCAGGATCCAACCTTGTCTGTTTATGGAGACATCTCCAAAGCGTATCATCAAAGATCCGGTGAGCATTCTTCGGGATTTTTTTCGTATCTGTGATGGATACAGAGGTATCGCTACCTCGGATAGTACCGTATTTTAGGGCTTTGATTCCAGTGTGACTTTGCCCCAGTATTAGGATTTAAAGAGCATTTTCTGCTGGAAGTTATACTTCCACCACCATCTCCGCAATAAAACATACAGTACACTGTTTTATAATAATTTTTTACTCTGATAGATAATTTAAGAAATAAACACGTAATCAAAAAAAAAAAAAAGGAAAGAAAAGGAAAAAAAAACACTTGCAACTGAACATTATGACTTTATTTATTTGCAATCATGGGCATTGCCCCCTGCTGGACATTCTTATGAATATGACATACAGTAAAAACTGCCTAAGTTGGATTCAAATGGCCCTTGGAATTTTATCTGACTTGTGAAAAAATCCCTCTTATGTGTAAGTCGGATTAAATCCAAATCTTTAAACTATCCGTCTGGGGTCTAATCAAATTTCACTGCAGTGGCTTTGTGCTTCAGTTTTATTATCCCGTATTTTTGCTCGTAAGTGTGAGTTTGTAGCTTAAGCTTGACTCCTGCGCTTGCCATGATTGTCTCCGGTGAAATGAACTGATTGGCCCAGTGCAGCCGATTCAGAAGTCACGCGACTGCCTAGACACTCAAGCGATCTCCAGGCGTTGTTAGTGTGTGTCGGCGTGGCGGAGCTGAGGAGGGATTTAGCGCTAAACTCATCTTAGTTATGCGATCACATTTCATTGGAAATGTATTACAATGGGTCCAGATTTTTCATCCGAGGTAGGCGAAAATCCGACTTGTATGTCGGATGATTTTTATTGGAAAAATCGGGACCTGCAGAGGCCATCCAACTAGAGCGAAAATCCGATTTGTGCGACTTCGACTTGTACTATAAACACCTCCAAATGATCTTGCTGGTAGCTTAGCAATAAGTAGGAAGTCCAGGACCACACATGAAGACGACACTTGGGTTGTGAAAACAGTGAAGTTGAGATTTAAATTGACTTTAAATTATGGAAGTGTATGAACGAAGCTAATTTGGCTGTAATGAAGCTATAAATCATGTGCGTGTTCTGCCTATTTGCCGACGGAATGGAATACCGAATTGTAACATTATAGACATCATAAAGGTTCCATTCAGAGTTCCTTTTAGATTATGTCAGTTCTCAAGCAGCACAATGAGCACAGAACACTTGAGCGTAGTCTCAGTCCAACGATCCTCTGCTGCACATGAGTATTCTTAGAAACGATCGCCACCTTCCTGGAAAAGGTACAAATAGTGACGTTCTATAATCTCACATTTAGCTCTGCAGGTTTGGTGCTTAAAAACACTAAAATTATGGTGTTCCTGCTGTTTTATTGAAAAAACTGTATGTTTTAAAACATTTCATGAAATAAATAAAATAACCATTGCTATGTGAAGTATCAGTAATGGATTATTTTCAAAAAATTTGAAATTCCAAGAACATTTTGAATTGTATCATTTTATTTTACATTATAGATCCATATGCAATGGTGTACAACATGTTTGGGCTGATGAAGATAATATAAATAGAGGAAATTTATGTAAATCACACTAATAGCTCCAGGTCCAACAATCAACTTCAGCCCATTTTATTTTTGAAGGTGTGACCGTTGTGTTGTTGTGTGGAATTGTTATTTGTGGCTTGTTGAGGGATGTGATATGCGACAAAACAACGTGTCTGTGAGTTGACTTGCTGTGATGAAAGCAGAGTGCAAATTGTTTCATTGGCTGCTGGCCATGGACACATTTATACTGAGGTTACTGACTTTTCTTTGGATTTGTGGATTGATCTCGTACATGTGAGTGAATCCATGGTGATGTGTAATTACTCCTGTGCCCACAAGTGTGTGTAATAATGTATGCACTGATATTTAACTAGGTCACCATTTCATTTCTTTAAGTTTTAGTTAACTTTAAATTTGCAAATGTGGTATACGTTTGACTATATATGATATTTGCACAGTGATGACATGACGCAGAAGAGAATGGATCGCTGGAGAGATGGATGGTTAAATGGTTGAATGGATGGATGATTAAATGGATGGATGGATGGATGGATGGATGTTGTTTCCACACTAGTTTAAGCCAATTAGGCTCTCCAATAAAAGTTTATTCCAATAAAAGTCTATTAAATCACAGTAGAAGTAGAACAACGACAAAATACTGAGGAATCGAGCATTTCCTCGTTGCTTCACACAGATTTGATGCTTGTATATAATAATTTATGAGTTACACCTGCTTCTTTTCCCTTTTAATACTTTTTCAGCATTTCCAGATTATTATTAATGTGCAAATATGTAAAACTGTGCATAAATTAGTTAGATGAACCTAACATTGCTTTTTAAAAGTGGCAAATGACTCAAATAAAAAAAAACAAAAAAACTTACCAGCCAAATGTATCGTTGCACGCTGAGCTGCACTCGACAGATCTTCCCAGTAAATCTGTTTACTTATTTAATTAAAACGGCTCCTCTGGGAGTGTTAAGCTGTTATATGTGTTAGTGTGAGAACCACAAATATTTGGGTTAATTAAATCTATGGGAATACATATTTTATGGTCTTATCTCCAAACTAACTGTACAACCTTTAAGTCAAGTACCACTCCCTGAAAGTCGTTACTGATTCAGGAAAGACAGTAAAGCTCCCTTTTCACATTCTCACAGTTACACATTCTCGCCTCGAGCTGCCTAATAAAACGGGGTTTGGACGTTGGGAGCCCCAGTGGAGCACTTATGGGTTAGGCCTTGCTCAGAGGCACCTCACAGGCGGCATTGAAGGACAGGAGTAGACAGTTCAAACTGGTTACCTTACACTCACTTAGTAAAGGAATTGATTTATAGGCCACCTTTTTTGTGCTGACAGTGCTGTTAAATTTATATTTTAAAAAGAAACTTAAACTTACACTGCTGTACTGTTCCAGCGCTGGATAGTAAACAAGGTCAAAGCTTCAAATAATGAATTTCAGAACTCTTGGCTCTATATAATGTTAGTGGCAGAACATACCCCTAATATCATCATCTCAGGCGTTTGTGAGGGGCAGCCAATCAGAAAAAAGCTGGCTGAAAAGAAGGGGGAAGGGAACTGAAATGACTTATATCTGTTAGTCGATGGACTGAGAGGCTGTACCAAGGCCAGTATGAGATAAATATTAGTACCAAACAAAAACAAATGCAGATAAAGCCACTTAGAAATCACAGAAGAGAAACTCTACAAGGGCAGAACTAGTGTGAGAATCACGGCTACTTTCTTCCATAATTAAAGTGATTAAAGATCGTTATCTGCACATTCATGCATAAATCACAACCGGGAAGCTTTCAATAGGCTCAATTTGGCATAATGTATAAAAAATTAGACTAAAAATAATATATCGTGACCTCGAGTGAACCGTTCTGTTTGCATCCTGAAGGAAAAATTCTTCACAGCGAAAACGATCACGTTAAAGCAAACGGAATAAAAGTGAGTACCCAGCAGAGGGGAAAACTTCCAGGAACTGCGCGTCTTCTGAAGAAGGTGTTCTGCCTCTGTGACGTTAGCAGGGCTCATTTGGAGTTGGCAGAGTTTATATTAATAACACATTAATTTTAACTCTGTGAAGCATTGCTGTGTGGATAAAACATAAGCCCCAATTTAAACAGTTGTCATCTGAGGAGGAGGAAAGGAGTCCTGCGTGGGAGGCACTTCAGCTCTTCAGAATGAAGCTTCAAACGACTGGAAAATTAAGTTTACGAAAACCCCGCCTCACCCAGTCTTTGCGCTGTACCTCTCTCTCTCTCTCTCTCTCTCTCTCTCTCTCTCTCTCTCTCGCTCGCTATCTTTTCATGTTAACGAGCACTGGAGTTGACCACAAAGGCACCCCTGTTCACTAAGCCAGTCACCTAAAGCCATTCACTAATGAAGGATCTGCTGATTGGATGCCTTTTCTTTCTGTTCTGTTCTTTCCCTTTCATTTTTTCTTCCTTGCTTTCATTTCCACTCCATCCTGGGCTTCCTCCCGTCCCCCACAGAGATAACAGGCACCGGGAAAACACACACACACACACGGAGGTGTTAATGGAAAGGTATTGTAGAGCAGGTTGCCCAGTCACACTGAGGAGTCACCTGATCTGGACTGGTCTAATTATAAGATGTTGTTGTTCACCTCTACTCCCAAAATCACACAGGCACAGACACACACACGCTAAGATTAGCATGCATTAGGATGCAGGGATATGGCGCCTATAAGGGGCTCTGTATATGCTAATTTGCCCTATTTTTTTGTTTTACATAAATTGCTTTAAACAACCCCCTTTTCACCCCATCCCTCTCTCTCTCTCTCACACACACACACACACACACACACACACGCACACACACACACTGCTAGATGCAAACAGTGTCTACAGTCTCAATGGGATGTTGTTTCTCACGCGATGAGCCCGGTCACCCTGGGCATCATTATGTCTTCATATAAGTTTTCATGAGGATGTACGTCAGAGGCTAAAGTTTCCATAGTAAGAATTACCGTGGCATCAACTATAAACACACACTGCTTGTGCATGTGTGTGTGTGTGTGTGTGTGTGTGTGTGTGTGTGTGTGTGTGTTGGAGCTGGTGTAAGAGGGTCATAAGAAGCCATGTGCATCATCCATGATTGGATTGACACCCGAAGAAAAATAGCTGCAAGTCTAATCAACGTGAATGTGCTCCCCAGAGACACTGTTCAGTGTGTGTGTGCGCGTGTGTGCATGTTTGTGTTTGTCAGGTGAGGTGAGCAGCAGGCATCAGCAGCATTTCAGTCCAGTCAGCAGTGGTCTTGCCAGCCTCTGCACGAACAGACTCATGAATAGATCAGTACATTGTGTGTGTGTGTGTGTGAAGTTGTGTATAGCTGTGTGTGCACGTTTTTACTGTGGACATGTCCAGATGCTGTCTGCTTTCTCCTCTCTCAAGGCCCTTGGACATCATGGTGACCGTGACTCCGTTTAATGTAATCTGGCAGAAGCGCTCTGCCTCCTCTGAACACGGTGCTGCCAGCAGGAGGTCACTACGTTCACGCTGCTCCACACAACACAAAACTTTGAACATGGAGCACCTGAAACAGCAACTTTCATGTTTTTTTCACTGTGCACACACAATGCCCGAGTGTCGGGTCTGAGCTGTGTGGAATGCAGGAATTGGACCCCAAAGCAGGACTGGTGGAACTGGACTAAACTTAGAATAACAGCTTTATTGCAGGTTAACACAGGGACTCAGGGAATTTAATAAACTGTAACCAAGAACAGAAGGTCTGAAGCTACAAATAAAACACGGACAAGGAACTAAAAAGTACAAAACTCAAACTGCGAAACCCCATCACAAACTAAGATTTGAGGAAACATTAAATAATAGAATTAAAAAGTCCCAAAAAACTGAAAATGCAGGATCACAGACCCAGGATCATGAAGCTGACATGAAACAAACACTGGAGGTGTCTGTAGAACTGCAAAGGTTCGAAAAGCTTCTGTCTGAAATCATTCACTCATTCACTTCTCCGTATGTATTCAATTCAATTTATTTATTTAGCATCAAATCACAACAGCAGTCACCTCAAGGCGCTTTATATTGTAAGGTAAGACCCTGATAATACAGAGAAAACTGCAACAACCTAGATGACCCCCTATGAGCAAATACTTGGTGACAGTGGGAAGGAAAAACTCCCTTTGAACAGGAAGACGCCTGTGGCAGAACCAGGCTCAGGGAGGGGCAGTCATCTGCTGTGACCGGTTGAGGGTGAGGGGAGAGGGAGACAAGACAAAAGACATGCTGTGAAAGAGAGCCAGAGATTAATACTGATTAAATGCAGAGTGGGGTATAAACACACAGAGAATGAAAAGAGGTGAATGAAGAAGAAACACTGTGCATCATGGGAAGCCCCCCAGCAGCCTGGGCCTATTGGAGCATAAGTAGCGGAGCGTTCAGGGTCACCTTTGATCAAATAGGAAAGTTTTAAGGCTAATCTTAAAGGCAGAGAGACTGTCTGTATCTTGAATCCAAACTGGGGCCCGAAGGTTGAAGGGTCCACCTCCCATTCTACTTTTAAATACCCTGGGAACCATAAGTAAGTGAGCAGTCTGAGAACAAAGTGCTTAAGTCAGGACGCTTCAACATAGACCAATAATCAAGACATGAGCCCAGCAGCAAGTCAGTGAAGACAGTATAACCAGTTTGGGCCAGATCCAATGCTTCTTGTCTGGTATAACTAAGGGTTTAGGATTCACAGTAGTAAGCATGATATTATTTGTAGCAGTTAAAATTCGTGTGCCTGGCATCATTTCGTGAAATCAATTTACCAGCACCACACACTTGAGGGTTTCATTTTCAGGTTGACTGCTGAATTGTGCTGCTTAGTCCGGTGTGAAATAGAACACAACGGTGCTCGTTTGATCCTTTGATTTCTTTCTGAATGAAAGCAAACATACAACTTTGGGCGAGTGTGTTCAGGCAGAAAGCCCCGCTTTAATCACCTGTTGATTAGCAAACGGATCAGACAACATTCGAGCTCATTTGGCGGCGTCGCCTTAAACAACGGTGAGCGAGTTTTGGCCGGAAAGCTTTTCGTATTTGCACGACCTCAGACGGTTTAACTTCTCCATTTGCTGCAGTGGTGTAAAAGTTTGCTCCAGGGTCTGGGGGTAAGCTGTGACATTGCTGGTGGGTGTATGCGCAGGTTTACACTGGACACATCCATGTTTCACAAAGCCCAAATCTGATGAAAGATGTATTGTGTTTGTCTTTACTAAGAAACCACAACGTGTGGCCACCTTTGGTTCCTACCTAAATTATGAAGCCAGGTATGGACGCACATCGCACGGCAACAAACATCCAC
This sequence comes from Cichlasoma orientale, assembly GCA_034780415.1. Classification (NCBI taxonomy): domain Eukaryota; kingdom Metazoa; phylum Chordata; class Actinopteri; order Cichliformes; family Cichlidae; genus Cichlasoma; species Cichlasoma orientale. Next base: position 436,407 of record JAVDPK010001863.1, read on the forward strand.
AACATGCGAGTGAAGACTTTGTGACAGAAAGCTGTGAAGTTCGCCCACCAGAAAAAAGCAAACTGGTAATAAACGAGCTTTATTTGGCGGGTCAGTGGACTGTATAAGACAACGATTGAAGAAGCGCTCATGCTACAAGCTGAGCTTATAGAGTGGGCGGGTATACTCGGGGGGAGCGGAGGAAGCTAATTAGTGTAATGTGGGCTCAGACAATGTTTCTGCCCGTTACAGTGGTCAGCGTGTCGGATAAGGACTGAACCTCGCTCTCCTGGCTGGTGACTTCCAGGAGAAGACTGTACACGGACATGCTAATATGCAAACAAATGGTGCTGATCAGAACACAATGCTGTTTTACTATTGACATGAACAACATGACAATATTTTATAGCCTCCCCCATTCGTATGCTGATGATGGTGTGCAGCTGTGTGTGTGTGTGTGTGTGTGTGTGTGTGGCCCAGCTGCAAGAGCTTCAAGGAGCCTTGCTTGTAAAATAGAAGAGCAGCTGCTGGACTCATCCTTGGCCGTGATATTGAAGGTGAAACTCCAGCAGGTGTCTCACTCAGAGTTTTGGACCTCTGGAGTACCTTAAACTCCCTCGTCAGGCCTTGAAACTTTTGCTACCCTTTGCTGTGACTTTAGCGTGCCCACACGAACTGCAGCGGAGAATAAGCAAGAACAGGGCGTCTTTGATTCCGGGAGATACTGCAAGCCGGTGCTATAGGTGATGCAAATTAAACATATACAATTTTTTTTTTAAAAGGTACTTGAAGAATCGAGCATATTCTTCTTAAGTTCACGAGTAATAATGTAGAGAGAGAGAGAGAGACTCAGAAACTCCCGTTAATGCAGATGAATTTCAAAGAGCTGGTGGGATATGAAAGGTGAAAAGGTAAGCAGCTCTAAGAGGACAAATCAAAGAGATTTAAAAAAAAAAGGAGAATATTTTTGAGCTTCACCATCTTTATAAATGTGAGGTCAACGCGTTACATCAGCAGCAACATAAATCACATTGAACTCTGTGACTGTGCATTGCTGACTTAAATTTGATTTTTGTAGTTCGCGTCTTGCAGGCGCGTGCCTCCATGATCCCTGTGTTTTGTTTATTTCTTCCTTTTTGAAAACACAAACACTGGCATGCTTTGCTTATGATATTACGAATCTTAGAAATGTCTTTAAAAGAAATGTGCTTGATGGAGTTCAAGAAATCCTGACTGTTTAGGGGTAGTTGCATGAGATTAAGGGCTAAGCCTGCCATTATTCTCTGCCTCATAATGTCTAATGTCAACACCTATTAACTCGTGTCCTTGTCAGTGTGTTCAAGCCTCATATATCTCATCATCCGGCAAGGCACTGCATACATGCAAGTGCACTTTCTCTGCAGATTGATGTAATATTTCTCCTGCTGCACCAGTGATGACAGATAAAATAGTTGATGCCAACTTTCCAAAGTTGCAAAATCTTCTCCAAATTATGAGCACTGATTGGTCAGTGTACACAGTAATGCTTTGAGCTGTACGCTAGTGCTGAACTCTGATGTTGATGTTTTAACCGTCTTAGTGAAGTTCCAGCTTTCTAGAGGAGGGCAAACGGAAGTGAAACGTTCTGCAGGTGATCTCCCAACAGTGTGCTCATTTATCAACACAGATGCAGCTGTTACATTTTTTTTATATATATATAATGACTAATACAATCTTCTGTGAGTTATGCAATTTAGCGTAGGGTTGTAAACAGATGGGTGCAAGTAATCCACTAACACAGGTGCAGATAGTAACTAGTACCCTGGCAAATATAATGAGTACAGGTGTTTCTCACAGGAAACATCAGAACAGGGTAAGGCGAGGAAGGAAATTCAATATGTTGAAGTTACTGCAGCTGCACCACCTGCACAGATGTACACAGTGCGCTCATTTTTACTGCATGCTGCGTGATCATATGGGTGTTTACTAAAAAGAAAATAATCGGACGCTTTACAATCTGTGGGCAACAAAAGGACATCAGTGAGGCGAGTGCTTCAGCAAAATCCCAAACTGCATTCAGTGGCGCCTGAAAGGCATCGTTTTGAGATTCAGTATTAATCTGGAATGTGTTAACAACACGTGCAACACGCAGATGCAACACAGGAGAAGAGGATCCTTAAAAAGGCAAACTAGATAAAATTGTATGTGTGCTGTTTGAGCGCTCTGTGTGCACAACTCTGATAAGGCAAAGAGTTGCTCATCTCTGAGCAACAATGTGCAGAAAAACCTTAAAGACTAATAAAGCGTCCGTGGCACAGATGCTTTCCCCCCCCCCCCCTTACTTGACTGCTTTCCTCTTCTCCCTCAGATGCTGCACGTCCTCTCTGTTGTGTTAAAATGCCAGAAAGCTGACCTTGAATATTCTGGGCGCCATCTCGCAATGCTGCGCTTTGAAAGGGAAACTCCTACGGTTGAATTCACACTGTAAACGCTTCCACAGCTTTCAGCCACAGACTCTTCACTGCATCGCTTTTGTAAACCCTGACAGTAGATCTTTAACATTAAACGAGGGCTGCCTCTTGAACACTGAATAGACCGTATGGCGGAAGCTCGTTCTGCAGATGTCTGGCCCTGCCTGATGACTGTGCTACTGGAAAAGTTAAGGGATCACAAGCTCTGATCTATAACAATCATCCTGTGGGGAACAAATTTCATGGCAATCTACGGAATATCACAACAAAGAGACACGTAACTCATAACCACAAAAGTGGCGGCTCCAGAGCCGAGGAGGCCGAGGAATGCTCTGCAAGCCTTTATGGATAAGAAGAAAACTGATGGATGGGTGTGTCTTACCTCCATCACTGGCAAGTAGTGCAGAAGCTAAGCTAGTGACCTCTAGTTACCTCCAGTTACGCTGAAATACTTTGTTGCAGTCTTGACAAAAAGTTCTGCTCCTTCCTATTCACTGTGTACCCCGTATATTACTCACACTAAAGGGAATTTGCATTATTCATTTAACAGTATTCAGGTGAAAGTGAACCGGTGGCCGCTCGTTCAGCCAGTCGGAGTCGGTGGTTCTGCAGATTTGATGTGAATCATCTCAGGAACAGTACAGAGGGGAATCTGGGCTGAGCGGTAAAATGAATTTACAGAAAATGTTACAAATGGAACTAATTTATAATAGATTTTTAAAAATGACTATAATTCAAGGTATTTTAGAAACAGCCTCCAAATTATGATCACGAGAACATTATATCAGCTGCTATTTTACTTTAGCAACAAGTTTCTCATAATTCCAAGCAAAGCTAACACTTTTATTGAAATATAATTGCCAATAATTGCACCCATATATTTGTACTATCTTCAGTCAGAAGCTGTGGGTTGAGGAGCCATAAAGTACTGACAGGCAGAACTACACAGCCTTGGTCTTTTCATAGGATTTGTTGACAATTTGAAAAACCCTGAATGAAGTCAGCCTGGTCTTTTAACATTTGTCGTATTGATGTAATAAGCCAATGCGGTGGGTAAAGTGAGAGCAATGTTTCCCAACATCAATAGTTCCAAACGGTTCTGCCAAACAAATACTATTTATCAGAGCGAATCATCAGCCTCATCAGAAAAATGCTTCATTTCTTTTGATCCTCTTTATTTCTCTCCGATTGCAATCAACTCTGCAAAGCCTGGAGATTTCTCGCACTGTCTATATCAATCAGTCACTCGACCTCTCCTCTCCCACTGCGCCTTATCTTTCTTTCCCCTTGGGCTTAGTCTTAGTTCGAATATCAAATATTAATCAAGGCAGGTTGAGAAGCAGTTGATCAGCTGTCCCGTCATTGATCTACCTGCTGCTCTCGGCACTGAAGCGTCCCCCGCAGTTGGAGTTATGTGTTCAATAAGCATTTGGAGTTTCAAATGTCATTTATTTTTCTTCTATTTATGTTGTTTCTACTTATGTCTATATTTTAGCATCCTCTCATGTTAAGGTAGCGCATTCAAATTCAGGCGAGTCGATGCACATCTGCACTAACCTTGGCAGTTCCTGCTACTGAGTAATGGAGAAAGTCCTGCAAGTGCTTTATTAATTCCCAGTAGACGCAGGTTATTTAAATTCAGATTTGGACTCGTTCAGTGATTTATTTTCTTAACCTGCGTATCCCCTCTAAAGGGGAGTGGAGCTGTCCCAGCCTGTGCTAAGCAGGACTTGGGGTCAAGCCCCAGAATGCACATCCAATTACACTCAGCAACACACAGACTGTCGGTCTATTACGACCCCTGAAATGTTTTTTCAGTAACTTTAACTTAATCTCAGCTGCATTTCTCTGCTCCCTCCAATGTGGGAGGAAGCCGGAGTACCCGGTGAGAACCCACGCGGGCTCAGGAGGAACATGCAGACTCAGAAAGGCCCAGCTAGCCGCTGGATTCAGGATCTGCTTGCTGTGAGGTAACAGCACCCCACGAGAGAAACATAACAAGACGGACTCACTCTTCATCCAGTGTCACCATCCGCTCAGAGTTATTATTTGCCAGCAAAGATGTTGAACCTGTATATTGCAATATTCTGAGTGCAACATTAAATGTGTAGTGTATAAAGACCATTTGTGGAGCGGATATGATGCAGAGGGTGATAATCTCTTTAGAAACTGCAGTGCGCAATCGTGCATAAGTCAGTTAAAAAAAAAGACTTTTATTTTGGTGCTATATTGTGTCAGAAACATTATAAGAGACATGCTATTGCTTTCCCCATTTATTTCGATACGGGCTTCAAAATAAATGCCCAAAAAGCCGCCTGGAGGAGTTAAGAAGGTGGCTGCCGAGTGGCAAGACTTGATTCTAGTGGGATCTCGGTTGTGTCTTCAGCTTGTAGACCGAGCACAGGGCTTTGAAATTTCAGCTTTTTTGTGTAATATCGGCAAGTTGCAGAACACACTAGACTATGCAAAGTTACTAAGCAACCATGTGCGCCGTGGCAGCCGCCCGGAAACATCAGCGTTCTGTGTTTTCACTGCAGCAGCGTTGTGCAGCACGCAGAAACAGCTCTCATCTACCTCTGATCCTACCAACCTGCAAACCACAGGACATCCCCCCGCCTCAGCACTTCGCTCACTGCAGCTGAGTGCTGAGGGCTGTTGGTTAATACAGAAGAAAATGTGATACGAGTCGACAGGAGCAGCTAACTAGAATCATAAACACTTCTTATTATCCTGGATTGGATAATCTGATCTGAGACTGACATTTTTAATCTGTCTATTATGTGCAGGTGCAGAGACCTGTGTTTTAGGAAGAAGAGAAACACTGCTGTGTTTATACTAAGCATTAGTTTCATTTATGAGTCAAATTCAGCTCACATTAAAGTTTGGTTAACATGAAAGGACAACAATGACCTCGAGTTCCTTTAGTTTAGATGCCGGTTAGATATGCAAGCCTATGGTAAGTTTACATATCAATCAATTGTGGGGCGTAAAAACACTGAACCAACTGAACTGAGCCGCAGTGCCCCGTCAGACCCTCCTGCTTGGTGGAAAATCTCCTTGTAAAGCATTCATCTTGCAACCAGACGAACGGTTTACAAGCCAAAGTAGAAACAACAAATTCCTGCCAGTTGAACAGATGTGCTTCCCTGCCTTAATTTCCCAACTGCACTCCGAGAAGCCATTCCAGTTTCAATAGCGGCTTGTGGAGATAATTATACAACATGTTTTAGAAGAGGACCTCTTCTGCAGAAGTGTAGAAATTCAAATCAGTGCATCATGGGACCACCCTATATCCTGTTGATTTACATTTCCTCCATGAAAACGGTTGAATTAGGCATAATTCCTATGTACACACATTGCTGCAATAATTTGGAGCCTATTAGTAAAATGTGCCAGCCTTTGGTAACAGTAGTAGTTTGACAGAAGATTTCAGCGTACTGGGGAGATTAAATCAGGACACTGTTAGCCTAGACTTAACATAGGGTTTGTTTTTTTGCCAATCTAGCTACGAGTGTGTTCATATAAAAGATGTAGTGTTGGCAGCGTAAGCTATGCTGGGCTAAACCTGAAAACGACCACCCAGGAAAATGACTGGCCTGGGCCTGCGCTGCACAGCAAGTGCAACATTCCTAGGATGGCTTTTCCTTTTCTGGATTCAACTACCCTTTGCTGGGGAAACTCGCGAAGCGTGATCAACTCGGTAGGTCAAACGCTGATTCTGAAAAAAGGCTGTTTGCAGGTCTGCTGGCACCTGGAAACAGCCAAAGAGGTTTTACACGCAATACACACCAAATACAGCTGCTGCAGCCAGGACGGTGTGTGTGTGTCTGTGAGCGTGTGTGACAGAAGAAATGCTGTCCAGTATATATAGTCGGGCATTGAAAAAAGTCTGCATGGTAAATAAGACTGAAAAAGTCTGAAAAAGAAGGAATGCATGACTAATGAGGAAAGGAAAGCTGCGAGAGCTGAAAGACTTTAGTGCCCCATCGTTAAGTCATCTGACCACAGAATCAAGATGGGACAGTAATTAAAATTAAATTAAGACATTGCTTAAACATAAACAGTCTATTCTTTTGGCATGTTAGACAGTTTTAGTCTTATTCTTCCAGCTTCAAGCCCAGTGCTGTTAAACAGTGTGAAAGCATGGACCGGCTCCCATAGAGCGCATTTCCACTCGTTCGAGCGCACTGAGCGCTTTCTTTGAGCGCTCAAATGTCATGATTACGTAATTCTCGTAAATGGGATTAGTTAAAAATGTTACATAAGGTCAAGATGTAAAAATGCTTCCAGCCAGGAGGACAATAAGCATAGAATGAAGTTGCTTCAGGGTCATCAGGGGCATCATTTTAGATAAGCTCTAAAAACTACTGACGGTCTTACATCTGAATATTTTCACATGAATGATTTGATTGGTCAGTAGGTGATTGGTCAGTAGGTGATTGGTCAGTAGGTGATTGGTTTTGTGCATGCTGAGCAGCTTTGTGGTGCAGGTCTCTGGGCAGGTAAATAAATAAATAATCATTAAAAAAAAACCCAAAAAACTCCCAAACATTTATCAGAACAACAGCTGGGTGCTCAGTCACAGCTTTAACTAGAACTTATGGTCATAGTGTTACGCCCATTATTGAAGAAAAACAATCTTTTCCTGCATGTCCTCTGGCAGCTCCTCTTCATGGTCACTCCTTTTTTTTTACCCTCGTGCTCCTTTATTGGTCATTGCTCATCCTCTCCTCTTCCCCCGTTGTCTCCTTTCCTCTCTCACACACTCATCTTTTCTCCTACTCCAGCTGTTTTTTTTTTCCCTCCTCGGGTCTTCATTAAAACTTGATGGAGATGAATGAAGCCAATAATCTTCAAACTTGGTGAACAACCAGGCCTGAAATCAATAGGGCTCCTTGGAAAAACAAAACAAAACACACAAACACAGAAAGAAAACGGGAACGTGAGAAGTTCTGCTTTATTAAATATTAAACAGTCGGTCTCTAGGGAGGCGGGGAGGAGCTGTGGTGATGCAGTGTCTGACCCAATTAGCATCTCCTGTTCACCTGCCAGGCTCCAGCCGCGGCTCCTCTCTTGACTTTTACCTGTCACGACAAGCCTCTTCTGGGACAGTCACACTCTTCAGCGGTGTTACCTTCGCCGCCGTCTTGTACGCTACTCACGACGTGATGCATCTGTGCCTGCCGCACCCTTGGAGAGGGCCGTTTTAGCTCGGTCACCGTCAGCTCCAAAATGATCTCACTCTTCAGGAGAGATGGCTGTCTCAAGTCACCGCGAGGCTCCTCTGGGACGAGCTAACCGTTTTGTAATACTGTCTCAGCTTTTTATGTCACCTGTCTTGATTTTCCTCTACCGCATCTACATCAACTACATTTGCCCAAGGGCCGGAAGTGTGAGGGCCAGATGCTCTCGTAAAGTAAAATAAAATTAATATTGTATCCTAAGTAATCATTTCATATGTCAAATTTCCTTTCAAATTTATAGTACTTTTAATGATGTCACGGGCAAGTCAAACGAATATAAGATAAATATCAGATTCTGATAAAAAGATTTCGACATAGAAATCTCGTTACGACTTTTACTTCCTTAAGTTTGATCGCCGAACATTTTTTCTACACAAAACAAGGTCGTACTCACCTTCAGCTGTGTTTACAACCTTATCACCACCAACAAAAGCCGGCCCCTCAGTGCAGCACTTGAAGTCACATGGTCTGATCTTGCATTCTGATTGGTTCTAGGGACACGGAGGCTCTTACGGGCAATGGGAAGTGGCGTTTGGAGGCTTTTGATAATTCAGACTAGTCCGAGACGGTATTTAACGGGTTATGACGCGACATGATTGGCGTATAGTACCTGTGGCAGTACTATTCGAGTACCTGTGGCCGTACTATTCGAGTACCTGTGGCAGTACTATTCAGGGGGCCGGATGGAAAGTTCTGGCGGGCAGATGTGGCCCGCGGGCCGCCAGTTGACGTTCCCTGCTCTACATATTTTAGCTTTAGAAATGCTCTTTGCATTTACATAACAACCTGTAATGTTTTTACATTTAAATCTGCTTGCTTCATTCTCTTTATTGAGGCCCCGCACAATGTTGTATTGGAGACATTTTCAGCAGCCTTACCTTTCTACTCAATTTCCTGTTCCAATCAAATATTGTCCAGCAACACTGGCTATGGGGAGAGGTCCATATCCTTCCAGTCAGTTGATATTTCGTCCTTATAGCTTCAGTAGGCAGAAATCTAGGGGAACCAAATGCACATATTCAAAATAAAAACCTCTCCTCTGGTGGGCCTGCCCTCTCCTTTATAAGGCCTTCCCATAAGATGAGCATGGGAATATGCAAAAAGCTTCATACGCAGAAAAATGAGTCAATACTAAACTGAACTGACTGATCCATATTGGTCTATAAAGACATGCTATGGGCAAGATTTTCTAAAGCCTGAAAGCAAAGCCCAGAGGAGGAGCAGGCGTCTAATTCCCTCTCTGAATTACAATATGCTCAAAGGTTATTATGGATTTTTTCTTTGTCTGATTATGCCAAAAACATGACGGCTATACCGCAGCTTTAAATCTTTAAGAATCTTAAAGTCAAGAAAGTTTTTGTGGACCGCCCTTTTATCATAGTTTCACTGATGGCTGCTTCTGCTTTTTCAGGCTTTTGGTTTTATCTTCTGAGAACACATTATTTGTTTGTACTTTTCCGGGACCGTATTTGCATGTTTACTCTGGATTGGTCTGTGTGTGTTTTCTTGGCATCCTGTCTGCCCTTCATTCTTTTTTTTCCTGCACTGCTGGATTCCTAAATTTCTAATATTTTAAATTGCTACATGCCTCTTCTGTCTCACAGTGATCTCTTTGTGCATCACGTCACACTCACGCTCTGATGTATTCTCTTGGACTTTCTTTCTTTCCTTTTTGTGCTTACTGCCATGACACCCTGACCTTTTTGTACTTTAACATATTCTGTATGGTAACATATTGTGTATGTATATATATATATGTTGCACTTCCACACATTTGGACTTCTGCCTCCCGCCGATGAGAAAATTCGAACTGTTGTGTGAATACACAGCCCAGGGGAGTTGGCAGAGTGAACTGTTAACATGCAAAATGAGGCAGTCACTGTGGCCGAGACTCCCGAGTCAGTGCGTGTGCATTCAGAGTGCACGTGGCTGCATTTAACAACGGCAGGTTGACACTATAACATCAGACCAGCTGTCATCAATGACAGGTTAAACCTGGGACTGCCACACTTTTGGTCGATAAGATCGATCATTTGGGCTGATGAAGGGTCACTGCTTCACCTGTGGGTCAAAAAAATCTACATTTCCTTTTTCTTTTCTTTTGTTTTGACACAGCCAATGACTGCAGGTCAACATTAACTCTGCAGCCACCAATGCTGAGCTGTGCTTGAGAGCAGATAAGTGCTGTTAGCTCGAGTTATGGAGACTCCTCCACAGAGGTGTTATGAGTAAATCATTTTGCTTACTTTACTACTGTGTCCTCAAGAACCAGACCTGCATAGTTACTCATTATTATAGCAGTTATAGACTTCTACATGGTGTCCAGTCTTTAATATGGTGTGACCATAGTATGTGTGCACCATAGGTGAAAATCTGTAGACATAATGTATATCCAGTACACACACAGTAAGGGTTAATATTCTATTTTTTTATAACATGTAAATCTCATATATATGCACTGATAACTATTCAAACATTGTAATTCAATAAGCAGCGAGTCATCGGCGTACGCGGCCCGTCACACGATAGGATCTTCGAGATGAAAGAGCAGGGAGATGAATTAAAAAAAAAAGAAAGACGGGAATAAGCAGCAGATGGCAAGAGAAAGAATCTGCCAAAACATTTTATTGCACCTCCTCTTGTTTTCACCTTCTTCATCACCAGCGAGGAGACAGAAGGTGGAGGTAAGAAAACGCCACAAACAGAAATAATTCTGAAATCTCTGTGTCAGTCAGACGTGTTTGTTTTCTGTTTCGACCTGTCGCCTCTCAGCTGTGAGGTGAAGTGACAGGTGACTCAGTTTTCCCAGACACACGTCAGGTGTTCTATTGATTACCTGTGGCTCCCCCAGGTGAAGCAATGTATCTGGGACATACTTACTACTATCTGTATAAAAAAAAATCAAGAATGAAAGAGTGACTAATGAGGAAAGGTGTAAGAAGATAATCACACTCGATTTCAAATTAATAATCACTCTCACAGTCTGCTCATGATGGCTGATTTCTGTTGGGGGGGGGGGGGGGCTCTTTATTTCAGCTGAACTGAGCCAGAGTGACGCGTCTGTCCTAAAAGCACCATTTCAGTCAGAACAGTACTATTTTCCCTCAACCTGTTCTTTTTTTTAAAGATTTGTCAAAGGGTGTTAATGAAGCCCAGGTTGCTTTGATAGGAGCCTTCAGTTCATCTGTATTTTTGGGTCAAGTGTTTCTTCCTCTTCACAATACTCCGTGGGTTCTGTGTGTGGGGTTCAGTAATAACATGGTCAGCAAACCATTTGGTAGTAGTTTCGGGGCTGTGGGTAGGTGCAAAGTCCTGCTGGAAAAAGGAAATTGTGTCTCCACAAAGCTTGTCAGCAGCAGTGCTCTCCTGGTAGACGCTGTGTTGACACAGTGGACCGACCGCCACCAACACCAGCAGATGACACAGCACCACAATTCAACAAAGGCTGTGGAAACTTCACACTGGACTTCAAACACCTTGGATTGCGTGTCTCTCCACTCTTCCTCCACACTCGAGGACCTTGATGTTCAAATGAAATGCAAAGTTTACTTTCTTCTGAAAAGAAAACTTTGTAGGAACAATGCAGTTCTTTTTCTCCTTGGCCCAGGGAAGATGCTTCTGACGTTGGCGCTGGTTCCGGAGTGGCTTGATGTTAAGAATGTGAGCGCTGCAGCTCCTTTCCTGAAGACATCTGTGCACGGTGACTCCTGATGCACTCGCCTCAGTCCGCTCAGTCCCAGTTCTTGAGTCATCTATTTCTACCACAATTTTTCCATGCAGTCAACCTTCCAATTATATGCTTCGACACAGCACTCCTTGAACGGCAAACTTTTTCATCTGTGGCCTCGCCTCCTTGTGGAGCATGTCGGTGATCATTGTTTGGACAGCTGTCAAGTCGGCAGTCTTCCTCATGGCTGTGGTTGAATAATGCATTGTTCTCAGCTGGAAGAGGGTGGCGTGCCCAATCAGGGTCAGGGACAAGTTGGTGCCCCAAGTCGAGCAGTTTAAGTATCTTCTGGTCGTGTTCCAGGGGAGAGTGAAGCAGACGCTGTACCGGTCATTTGAAAATGAAGCTGTCAATTTAACGGTCAATCTACATTCCTACCCACAACTATGGTCACGAGCTGTGGGTAGTGACCGAAAGATTGGAGACATAAGCAGTGGAAATGCGCTTCTTCCAAAGGGTGGCTGGAGAATCCTTAAGGATGGGCTGAGGAGTTTGATCATTCTGGAGGGGCTCAGAGTGGAGCTGCTACCACTCCACATCAAAAGGAGCCAGCTGAGGGTGAGGGGTTCCGGGCATGTCCAACCGGGAGGACGCTCCGGGTAGACCCAGGATGCGCTGGAGAGATTATATCTCTTAGCTGGCCTGGTAATGCCTCAGGAGGAGGTGGCTGGGGAGAGGGAGGCCTGGGCTTCTCTGCTTAGGCTGCTGCCCCCGTGACCAGACCCGTGGATGGACGGTAATTTGATTGATTATTGATCTATTCACTGTTCTCACATTAATTCATCCTCAAAAACACAGATCAGCATGTGTGTGTGTGTGTGTGTGTGTGTGTGTGTGTGTGTGTGCGCGCTTGTCCTCTGCAGTTTATTTGCTTCATATTAAGCAAATCAGGAAGACGTAAGGCGTATAATCAGGAAGACGAGTCAGTATTATAAAGACATTTGCTCTGGAGGATAGATTTTTTTTCCGGGCTCAGGAAGGTGAAATCCCCATTCTCCATCCTATAAAGAGCTGATTGGTTTGTTTTCTGGAATCGAGCCTGAAATGTTGAGATTAGAATTAAAAGTGACAAAAAGTTAAACGCCTGTGATGAAATAATTCCTTCTTTTGCTTTCATGACACTTCTCCAGTCCCCGAAGTCTTCCCGGGCCTCTGATTCATATTCATTTGCTGCTGCTTGAAAGATGAGAAAGGATCATCAGAATCAAACGCTCGGTCCTGAAAAAGCTCTCGTCGTGTGCAGTGCGTACACGAAGGCTTAGCTCTCTGCCATGTCAAGGCTCAGTAAATACCAGTGCAAGACCCCAGCACTTATCAGTTTTTAATTATTGTTTCAAACTGCATCACCCAAACAGTGATGGTACTCGGGGCTCTCGGGGGGACTGTTTGTGCATTTGCACTTTAGTGGCAGATTTTTAAATCCTCTGAGAAATCAAATTTTCATAAACAAATAAGCAGATTTCTGAATGGGCTCTTAAGTTTTTGATTTCACTCTGTGTGTGTCATATCGAGATGATCTGAGAACCTCAAATCGGAAACAAATGTAACAACTTTATGAATAAACAAATGATTTTCCTGTCTTGCCTTAAGTATTCACTTCAAAATATAACACTAGAAAATGCAATTTAACTTAAATTCACCTACAAGTTTAGGTGTGTCTGAGCACTTTCTGACACCAGAAACTGCTTTTCCAATACAAACAGTTACATTCCTCCTCCGTCGTGCGTCCCACATCCTCCCCAATCTTTACAGCTACTCAGAAGTGACAGCAAACAGTTCGTCTCGCTTGTTGTGTCGGGACACAACAAGCGTGCTGACAACTGACATGATGCTGCTTAAGCTGCTCGACACCTGACAGATTTATGGCTGTTGCTCCTGTTTGTATCTCTTTCTGAAAGCTTGTTTGTATTTCTGCAGTGAGCGTATTCCACATTTTTTAAATTTCAAGCTTCAAAATCGGTTCTGATTTGAGGAACGGAGGAAGTGACTTTGAGCATGTGAGATGTGCAGTTTCCCCCTCGCCTTTATTGTGTTTTAGCATTATTGGGCTTATTGCTTTTTTGTCATTGTTTTTAAAAAAGTGCAGTCCTGTGCCAAATGCCTGACAGACAGCATTAGAGTGGCTGGTAGACACTGCAGCACTTGAAGAAGATGACCACGGATGCTGACAAGCAGCTGGTTGCTAGGTGACCTTAAGTCAATTATATGTAGCCAATTTGGGGTTGGAAATTAAGGCAACATGTAAAATCCCCCAAAAATACACTTTTTGAGGGCAGAGCAAAAGTGAGCGAGTCTCCACAGAACACAACAGAAATAAACATGTTTACAGCCTGGTACAAAAACCGGTCTCAGTCTCAGTAGCTGATTGCGGGGAGGGGTGAATTTTTATATAACTTATGCATTATTAAGGGTGTGGGCGCTTTGAGTGACAGGCGGGTGCTCTTTTGTGTTCAGTGTTTGGTTGTGTTAAAGAAGCTCTAAAAATGCTGCTGTTCAGTTTCCCCAGTCGGATTTTTTCAATTTAAACCTGTTTTTCACTATAAAACATTTTGACCTACAGGCTGATCAAGCTAATTAGCCAACCCAAGCATGAACTGGTTTTTATATGCAATCTATGATTTCAAATGGCAGTTGAGGAGAGTTAGTTGGGCCAAGTCGGTTCCAGTAATTTGGTGTTAACATTTTAAAGTATTGTGTGCGCGCACTTCTGCTTGAGTCAGCCCAGCACTCAGTAATGACTGTGATATGACATGTGCAGGATTTTTGTTTTCATGTTTTGCATCGTTTTTTTGAATTTTGCATCAAATCAGCAAGCTGGAGCAAAGGTCCCACTTTTGGCCATAACTCAAGACGGCACGAAGTGGTCAACTCAGGTTCTGCAAACATACTTTTCATGCTGTTACTTTAGATTTAAACCTTCTGCGCCGCTGGGTGAAAAAGTATCATTGTGGACAGGTGCAGCTGTGAACAGCAACTTGCCTAATTGACCGTGACTGTAATACTACTGTGTTGTGCTTTGTTTCTTTAAAGTTGTGATGAACAGGAAAATAAAAATCAGAAGGATGCCTGGTTTAATTTAGGTGAAGGAATAAATAAGAATTTGTGTTCACTGAAACGGAGACTGAAATCTCATTTCGTTTGACTTCATTCATTCAGACTGACTTTGTCTGTTTGTTACCAGATTTCTTATTATGGGAAATAAAAAGCAGCTGTCGCTGAATCTACGGCAGCAGCTGCTTGTATGTACAAATATAGGTGTTTATATAGAAGTTGTTATTTCTGCTTGTGGACTTAAAACAACCTGCCTGATTGCGTCTGTCTCACCTGCAAATATTTTCATTTTTTATCAAATAGCTAACAAAACATGAAAAAGGATGGCATCTATTTCCTGGCAGCTCTCCAGAGCTGGAAACACAAATCAGTGGGAATAACACTAGACATCAAGTTGCATTAAATTTGGGATATGGGTGATGATTCGGATGGAATTTGAAGTGTTTCTATTTTTTTTTTTGAATGAAAGTAGGCATCTTGTTTGGGAGCTTTCATTAGTGTGAGCATTGGCAGCATTTAGACATGATTTGTGTAGGTTGTTGCTGAGAATAAAAACAAGTCAGACGGGGCTTTTCTCCTCCATTTCCTGGTCACTGATCCTTGACTTGTCGAAACAGGTAAGCTGTAAATCAGCAGTGGGCTTTAAACCCTGAATGATTGAGAGGGGAAAAGATCGAAGTTGGGCCCACAGCGGCCTGTAGATAAGACTCAACCCTTCAGTCCTATTAGTGAAATAAACGGCTTCATAGGGCCAACAAGAATAAAGCGATATGTTTACTGAGATCTGCTGCAGTCCGATTCGAGTCCAGATTGATCTGTTTTACATGTGACTTGAATTTCCCGTGTTTGTGTGTGTTTTCCAGCGTTGAGTCCATGTCCACTGGCTGCGGCCTCAGCCAGAAGGTGTCACTCCATCTACAAGGGGTTCGCCGAGTGTCTGATGGCTCTGGGCGACAGTCTGACGGACAACGCCCGCAAGGAGGAGGACACGCACGAGATACACTCCATCTGCAGGTCATTCACTGCAGTCACACACCTGCACGAGGCCAAATTAAGCACACTCAATGTCCCTTGGTTAAACAGGAAGTCAGCTGACTTTCAGTGTTCAAACCCTTGGAGCAGTTAGTTCTGTGTTAGTGGGTATCCAGGTATATATTATTATTATATAATTATCTGTATAAAACCTTTACGCTGGGACACATGAAAGGGAGATGTCAGAATTATTACATTATAGTAAAAAATATTCAGACTTTTAGCACCTAGTGTGCATGAAGGTAAAATATTCCTGGATCCTGCAGTCCCCATAATGCAGCATCCTAGCTTAATTTTCCACTAAAGAAATCATTAGGAAGTAATCATATCACTTAATAATTAGAGAGACTCAGCAGGTGATTTTACCTCATTATCTTCACTGACATCATGTTTAACTTAGCTGTTTCCTTTATATCCCAGTCCAGCACATGTCCAGCAATAATGCTATTTATGCTATTTGTGGTAAGCCATCAACAGGGCTTTGCACGCCACGGACTTCATTGTGTTTTGTGTTATCATCAGCAGCACACTGAAGATGCTGCTGCACAAAGCAGACATTAAAACCGTTTGTATTTCCTCGATTTCTTCCTCCCCTGTTGCAAACGAAAGTTTCGTGTGCCGTGGAGGATTCCCTTTGTGCTGGTGTTTGACGAGGCAACACCGCAGGACTGCGAGTGTGATTTAACCGACTCGGGTTATACGGGAGGGATATTGAACCTCTCGTTTATACGGATACACAGATGATGGTAATGGAGGTGAAACTGATTCCAGCATGTTTATCTTGTTCACTGTAAAACAGTTAATTTGACTGTGATGCTCTGCTGCAACGTTTTAACCCATGAGCAGTGGTGGACAAAGTACTCAACTCTAGTACTTAAGTAAAAGTACTGATACTCGTGGTCAAATTTTACTCAACTAC
>JAVDPK010001863.1:464711-475525 GCA_034780415.1 Cichlasoma orientale
TACAAAGCGCCTTGAGGCGACTGTTTGTTGTGAATTGGCGCTATACAAATAAAGTTGAATTGAATTGAATTGAACAAGTTAAAAAAAAATTAATAACAACTAAAAATCACAACATCCCTTAAAGTTACAGATTTGCTTCACCCTCGACTTCTTACCGATTTTAGTGCAGTCAGTATCTTAACCCTCAAGCAAACAATGTTAGCAGCAAAAGATTTGATACAGGAATACTTAAAAATGTCTCTGTTTGTGTTTATGATAGTGACACAGTTTCCTTTGTGTTCTAATTTTTATGGTTTCAGTCATTTTGTACAAACAGAAGTTAACCTAACTCATCTCCTGTTTTCCTTATCACTTTAGGAATCAGCCTCAAGGTTTCTGCACCATTAACTGTTCCTACTCTAGGTCTGCTAGCCATGGTTTACTACAAAAATACCACGTTAGTGATTAGAAGGGAAAAATTACAATAAAACCAAAGCCTATAATGTTAACAAACATGTATTCCTGGGGTCATAAACGATGCCTCAAAGCTTTCCGTAATCCTTGCCTCACCAGTGGGTCGATTGCTGCATAAATCTATGAAACATTGTAGAAGTGGATTAAGAAGTTCATGGACATCGTTAGATGCTGTGCTTCCCTTGAAATGCTCAGCCAGGCCTTTCCTGCAGCTGCCTTTAGTTGCTGCTTGTTTGTGGGTCTTTCTGCCTTCAGCTTTGTATTTAATAACTGAAAAGCATGCTCTGTTGGGTTGAGATCAGGTGACTGGCTTGGCCATTGAAGATTAGCTCATTCCTTTGAGAAATTCTTGGGTTGCTTTTACAGTGAGCTTTGGGTCGTTATCCATTCGCAAAGTGAAGCGCTGTCCGATTAGTTTTGCAGCATCAGTCTGAGCAGAGAGTATAAACACTGGTGACCATGTTTGACAGATCATGTGATTGCTTTGGATCATGGGCTGTTTCTCTCCTTCTCCATTCTTTTTTCTTGGTACGAGTTACTCCTTCATCTGTCCACTGAATTTCTACCTGTTCTGGGACCGGGTCTAATCCAGCCTCCTTCTTCTTCTTGAGTGTAACCGGTGGTTGGTATGTTGTTGTAAACCCTCAGTAGTTACATTCATGAAGGCGTCTCTTGATTGCAGACCTTGGCAATGAGACCCCACCCCCTCGAACGCGTTCTTGAGTTGATGAGATGTTGTGAAGTGTCTTTCAGGTTGTTTGGTGTTGCTGAGCTGGTCAGTGCATTCCTTCATTTTCAGAATGATTGTTGATTTGGCCACTTCCTCTCTGATATCTTTATTTAATTCTTTTTTTTTAAGCCTGACATCTCTTTGGGCCTCATATTTAAAATTGCAGTGAAAAAATGTAAAATAGAATTTCGGCACTTTGAAACAACTTCAGATTTTATATCACGAAACGAAGGAACGGGCCCTGAAACTGTCCGATTACTTTCGAGCCTCTGAAAATGGGCGACTATATAAAAAATGATTGCGATTCTTAAACGGTTAATGCAACATTTTTGTAAAAACCCACTAAATTAAAGCTGAAAGTCTGCGCTTCAGTCGCATATTGACTGATTTAAAATCCACTGTAAGTTGATGTAGCGACTGCAACTTTAATTAGAACAGCGTCAATTAGAGTCGTTTATTTATAATTATCAATATGACAGCTGTAACACCATCCTGTGATCCTCAATTTGCATATCACGTGAGTCTATGTAGGTTACTGACCCCCCAGAGTATAAAACTGTGCTCTAATTCTACCCAGATTTAATGCTTTTAGCGTACAAACGGTCTCACTGGAGTCAAACACACTTTGCCTTCTGTTCTCTAATATTTCAGTCTCCTCTTCGCTCTCCTCTCCAGCACTGTTTCGTCTCCTCAAACCTCCTGAACACACATTGTTTTGACAATGTGTTATATGCTCCTTCCCCACATTTCAGTAATTGTTACCTGTGACAGAGAGCCACGAAACTTAGTGAACACCCAGATGGTCAAAACAGAAAAGAAAAACCAACCAAAAAAATAAGCTCAGAATGGGTGTTTGGAGATTTTCGGATGTCAGCAGCAGCATGCTAACAGCAGAACAGACGTACTCTCGGGAGGTTTTATTATTGTGAAAGCAGCTGCTTGTCTGTCAGTGTCCTCGCTGCGTTTGTGCTGTCTCTGCACCACCTGTGACTGTGCGCAGAGACCCGTACTCTTACGTCCACAAAAATCTGCAGAAAGACACAACAAGCTGACACCCGCACACAAAAACGCTGCACAGGACGCCCTCTCTTTCTCTTTCTGACTTTGTCTGTCTCTTGTTATCTTCTAGACACACTCCTGCACACATTTTTTCCCCCACATATACACAAATGATAGCCAGATGCTGCCCTTTCCACCCCCCTCCATCAGCTGTTCCTCCCACAGCAGCAGGTAAGCTGTTGTCCTCCTACTGCAGCCGTTTTCCTCGGAAGTGGTCCACTTAAGTCCTGGCTAAAAGCCAACGCACACACACACACAAACACACACAAGCAGAGTCATTAAGGGAGGCAAGGCCTGCAGTCATGATGGGTACTTTAATTATATAAAGATGAATGTGTGAAATCATGCATGTGTGGTCCTTTCTCTGTGAAGACGGGCCTAAAGAAATTATATTTGTGTGAGACAGCGAAGAAGGCGGAAGTGTGCTGGAATCTGCCAGAGGAAGTTAGAAAATGTGCGTGTCCGTGTGCGTTTGCGTGTGCACGTGCGTGTGCATGTAGCAAATGTCCTCAAACTCACATCCGGGGTACAGATAGAGTAAGAAAAGTCACCCAGAACGAGAAAACGATGTTTCTGTGTTTAGAGCTGTGCGACTTCTGCTTCACGAGTTCATTTACGGTGAAATTTACAACTCCATTTCACAAGATTAATAACGATGGAAGCCTTCAGGGCACCGCGGTGGCTGCAGCAAAAGAGAGCTTCCTATCTCGTTATGATTTATCGTATTTGTCTGAATTCGATTTGGCCGATCAGTTCCTTTAGCAGCCACTTTAAAGCAGCTGGACTCATCCACGGTGTTGTCCTGCAGCGTGAAAAAAGTCATGAAGCATATGGCTAAATGAACTGTGCTGACATTTTGTGGAAAGTTAAGAGCCAGCAAACACTTCAGTTTGATTCAAGTCACCTCTCAATTTACATCGATTCTTCATTTTAAATGGGGCCACATATTTTCACTTTCAGCTCCTGTCCTTTGCCCACTGCAAACGTAGCTCACTTGATGAGGGTCATTGTCTCGCTGCCTGAAAAACAAGCAGAGAAAGGAGTGTGGCGGCGTGTGGAGCCTATCCCAGCTGTCACAGGGCGATAGGCGGGGTCGCCAGCCTGTCGCAGGGCTAACACAGAGAGGCAGACGACCATTCACAGTCATATTCACAGCTATGGGCGATTTACAGTTGCCAATAAACCTAACCCATGTATGTTTTTGCAGTGCGGGAGGGAGGAAGCTAGAATACCTGGAGAAATGAACTCCTCCCACAAACAGCTGAATTTTCCTACAGCTAAAGCTCGGCTCAAATTGGGTCAAGAGGACAATGAGCCCGAGCACGCCCACCAGTCTGCAACAGAATGGTGGGTGTGCCATTCTGTTGATAGTCAACTTGCAGAATCACGGTGCTGCTAGGGTCACGACGAAGTCCCGACCACAAACTGATCGAAGTTATTTGGCGGGACCTTAACAGACCTGCCCGCAAACCTCAATGAACTGCAGCATGACATGTATAACCTAGACTGACACCAGCCAGCACAGATCATTTTCTTCAGGCCACGGGCGAAACATCAGAATCGCCACTGCTGTTATTGTATTAAAGTGTAGCTATTTCTATTATGTTATAATTAGTGTGAAGCTTTCGCTCTGATTGGAAGGAGATTAAATGATATTTGCTCAAATAAGACAAACCCAGTCAGCAGGGATGCATGCAGCACACACCACGCGCTGCGTGTGCCGCACGGTAACGGGTGTGAATGTAGCTCTCCTCTTCTGAAAGTTGGAGTGCCGCGTGGTGTTTTCCCAGCATTAATTATGAAAACTTTTGTGTTTTTGAGTGCTTCTGTGGCAGATTCCGAACAGAGTCGTCTGCTTCCACTTTTTCCACCAACTCTCCGCCTCGCTTCGTGTAGTTAACTCTCCTCGGAGACAGTTTAGCCAACACAGCCGGTGATGAGAGGGAGAATTAGCAGCCAATTACAGTCAAATAGACCCGCCGCGGATGTGGAGCTTGAAGGTTTAATGTTGTGTTTCGCTGCAAAATATTTTTTAAACCAACATCTTTGTGAAAGATTAATGTGACTTTTTCCTCACCTACCTCTCAGTTAAGTATTCCTTCCTCTTTTTTCTTTTTTCTTTTTAGCTTTCGCTGATGGGCACCACAGCAGTGATTCAACAAACACACGTTTGCCTTCTCCACTCTAATGAAGGTTTTTCCACATTTCAGTCGAACCCAAAGGACGACCTTTGCTCTCAGAGCATCGAAGATCAGCAGATGGTCTCTTGGCAACTACCGAAGGAAGTCAAGGGTGCAGGCAAACGGACTGAATTTGATTTGCTCGGTGAAAGGATGAATGCATCACTGTCAGTCACTCTTTATCAGAACTGCCTGCTTAAAGTCATTCACATCGTTTGAAAACACACGACTCAGAACAATAATGTCAATTAATATAATTATACTTAAGGTGTGACTGATTTAGATGCAACTCAAGTGAAAAAAAAAGAAGCCAATGAGGTAAAGACACATTCACAGGAAGTGTGAATATCAAACTTGAATGGGAAAAAGGTCGCATATTTCCTGAGGTTTTAAAAAGTCTATTTCATGTACAAGTACGGAAAAGGAAAAAAGGAGAAGGGTCTTCAGGTAAAATAATATTTTGAGGGTAACCTTGGTTTGAAAGCCATGAAACACTCCTCGTACACAGTCCGTGTGTGTGTGTGTGTGTGTGTGTGTGTGCGCGCGCTGCTGGTTAGCAACATAAGACTAGTTTGTAAGCTTCTAAAGGATGCCGGTGGTTCTGCAAGACTGCAGGTCAGAAACTTCTGGCCCCAGTTTAAAAAGTAAAATCAAACTGTTCTCAAAGTTCATTGACATGGAAACTGGTGCAGAAGCAGATATCCTGACGCCGCTCACACGGCAGCTTCCACAGAGGCTGAAGTCACAGCAGAGTTGGTAACGTTTGCTAACCAGGACCAAACACAAAGAGAGATTGATGGAAATCTCACTATTTTTAAAGTATTTAGTAAAAAAAACCCAAACATTCAAAGTCACAGTTCACTCTGAGGAGATCATGAATATTCCTACAAATATTCCTACAAAGTCGTTTGAGATGTGAACTTTGTGACGATGCTGAAGAAAAGAAAAATGCGTCCTACATGAAACGTGCAGATTTGACTTTTTTTTTTTTTCACTTAAATATGGAAAACTTTAATCTGCTGGGAGCATACAAGGAGTGATGAGGGGATTCATCCTCTGGGCACCATGAATGTCTGCACAAGCTGCCATAATAATCAGTATGATTAAAAACTGCAGTTATTAAAGTGGAAGATGAACACCGAGTTTAGTCTGAACCACAGAGTCTAAAAGATAAACAACACATCAACCGCTGTACAAAGCAATGTTTTTATAATTGCTTGTTCTTGTAATTAAGTTTGCACATGAAGCTACCACGTTCTGCTAAAATCCAGTCCCATAGTTTGCACCAGTTTAGATTTTTACCGTATTTTCAATGCAAAACTGCTGTAATTGCTGTGCGTGCTGAAATATTAACATGTGATTTGACCACACAATCACATCTCTCCCTCCTCTCTGCAGGTCGTGGGACGCGTTCCACGATTGCGCTAACGTGGCGATGGCCGGCTGTCCGGAGGAAGCGGCGGCCGTCTGGGAGTCTCTCCGCCAGGAATCTAAGAAGATGCAGTTCTCCGGAAACCTTTATGACATGTGCTCCAACCGCAACAGCCACCCAGCGGCCTCGGTGTCCCCTAACGGCTCGCCCAACCAAGAAGAGATCAACCAGGAGTCGCTAAGAGGGAGAGCCTATCATGTGGCAGGCTGCCTCCACTATCTCCTTCTACTGTCTCCTCTGCTGCTGCTGTTGTTGTTTTGGATATAACTACCCCCACAGAAATGGGACTAGTGTGAATAGATATAAACTTTATGTACTTTTCGCTTCCACAATTCCATAGACTTTTCACCGTTTCTTCCTCTGCTCTGCCAGGGGTCGAATATTTCTAACTGCATGTTCAGAGGCTCGACAGTCTTTTTGATAATATATCTCTAAATTGCCTGTGCTGTTTCATGCATATTCCCTGCCTATTAATTAGAGACTCTTTTGGAAACACTCACAAAATTCACCCAGCGATACACAAGCCCTGCAAACACACACACGTAGCTGAGCAGATGCGTACTGCAGCCTCGCGTCATCCGTCTTTATCCCGTATCCTTCTAAATCGAGTTAGTATGTGAGCTCGCATGTGATGGTTCCAGGGCGAGTCCTGTCTTCTTGAATGCAATAAGATGAGAGATTAATATGAGAAATGTAATAACAAAGACTTGTTTGATAAACTTGAAGACAAAGCGATGAAAAGACCAGATGCCACAGCTAGTTACCGTTAAGCCCACTTTTCTGTGGGCTTTACAGGATGAACAACACGCACTCCTTATTTACTAAATGCAGACACAGTGCTGGATATTAGTCATTAAAATATAATGATGGTGATGTAGTTCTAATGTTCTTAAATTAGTCTTTCAGACTACAAAGTAATTGGAGTCATAAATTACACTTACTGTAAATGAAGCTAACTAATTTTGAATAATGCTTATAGAAAATGCATTGCAGTGTGTGCTGCGGGTGCAGCAGCGACATGAATCCTGAGCTGAAGTTTAATTGAAGTCGGAGTGTGCTGGAGTCCTTTTTATTTGGTGCTTGCCCAGTTACGAAGTCCTCGGGGGCTCCTCCTTGGCATCCTGCATCGGAGCCCTACAGTATGGGACCAATATGTTCTCCAGTCAGAATCACAGCCCGCTCGCATGCCAAGTGGATTTCATGCTCCAGGAGTTGTAGTTTTGGCCCTGCAGGCCTCCTCGAGCTGCTTATTATTCTAAGTGGCTGCAGGTAACAGTTGTTTCTGTCTGGCCCAGGATCAGATATATTATCAGATTAGAGGCAGATAGAGAGCGAGAGAGATAAGCACAGCTGGAAAACACACAGTTCTGCCTAGCTGAAGATTGAATCCACTTGTCTCGCAGCGAGTGTGTTTTACACAAGAGGCTTCAGGTTGCAAGTTTACTTTTTCCTTCTGCACAAAAAATAAATCAAAGCCAGGTCGACTTTAAAGAGTTATGCTAAGATGTGTAGATGCACAAAACATAATCCTCAAGGGGCGGCAGCGGTGCACCAACTTTAAGAGAGGTGGAAATAAATGAAATTTATTAGACAAAAAAGATCCAAAGAGAGCCGAGTAACAGCTGATTGAGTCTGTCTACCTTGCCGGTGGCAAGTTCGTTAAATGTGGCTTACAGGGTTGAACTGAAGCAGAGGCGCGTTTCAAACAGGTTTACGGATAGGTGACAAATGAAAGAAAAATGCAACATAAAGTGAGTCTTGGCATCGATTTTCCAAGTGTCTGAAACTGTGCTTGACGGATGAAACATCATTCTCCCAAAGATATTCCCTTTATTGGATGATGGCGGTAAGGAGCGCTAAAGCAGTCCTAAATCTCCTGTAGGTTCAGCCGGGTTGAGACTGAACGACTGGGAAGGTCGCGGCATACGATTCACACTTTTCCATTTGCATCAAACCATTCAGTGACCCCTCGTCTCCTACGAATAGCTGCATTATCATTCTGGAGGAGTTCATTCACTGTATATGAAAGACAGTCATAACCACCGTGCCATCACCCGCTCTCATCATGAGGCCTAGAGGCTCTGCACGCTTAGATTGTAGCAACTTATCAGTCACAGGATAATGCAATCATATCCAGGTTTTAGCTGCCTTTGTGACTCTAATACAGAATGTATGCATTAAGACTCAAAAGTAGTGACTGAGAGCATAAAGTCATCAGAAAAGTGTTTACAAGGAAGGCAAAGTCCATTTTTCTCGTAGACTTCTTTTCGCAAACAGAGGATTCGCCCCCTGCTGGCCAATAGATAGAACACAGGTTTAAGCACTTTTTAGAATAGAATAGAATAAATCTAAAGCTCATTTAGCAGCCGGTGGTCACTCCGGCATGAACAGCACGCCATCCTGGAGGTAGTCGCCGATAAACCCCGCTCTGTGGGGGCGAGCATTGTCATGTTGGAGGACAGAGTCAGAGTGGAGATGTGGGATTGCCACTGGTTGCAGATTTTCATCTCGATATCTCTCTGCATTGAGATTGCCTGATTGTCAGAACTTGGGGGACCAGAAGCTCAAAGTAAGAAACAATAGCAGAAGAAGCTGTTTGGAAGAGATTTGGCAAGTTTTCAAGGGTGCGACCCACATACTCAACTCTGCTGCTCGACCCACAAATGCATTTTCCTTACAAACGTGGCTCCATTTAAGGGAAATAAACAGGCTTTCTAACAGTATAAGACTTACCGGCAAGAAGCATTTTTACAACAAAGAAATAAACAAACACAAATTTCCATACTTTCTGTGCTAAGTTCATATACTTTGTAGCAGCCCTTCCCTCTAAGACGGACCAAAACTACACAGCAAAATGCCCCCACAACATTACAGCACCACAGGATCCACTCGCAGTGGCAGTAAAGGGTTCGCATCTCTCACCTGTTTGTATATGCAGTAATTTAGTTTGGGACATCAGTGTCAAAAGTAGACCATAAACTCAACAGAACTGAACCTCCAACAAATATTAAATTTTTAATCAGTTTTAAAATGTTAAGAATAAACATTTTAAAAGCGGGGACCCACTGACAGAAAACACTGACGCAAGTCTCAGACTAAAGGAGAAACACTCCAATCGCCCCACAGCTTCTTTATTTATTTTACATAAGAGACTTCATCCAAATATATGCATGGATGGTTTAAAGAGGCTGCTCCAGTTTTGAACTTTAATTAAACTGACAGAATTAGCAATTAAGAGGCCTTAATGGCCCGCTCACCAAGGTGCAGCAATTTGAAAACTATCTTCGTGGAGCTCAGATAAGATGATGCAACTGGAGACTGAATTTAAGTAAATCCTAAATGTGAGGCTGCACGGGAAGATCAGACCGGGCGTGTTTGTGTACGGCGAGTCGACACGTCCTGGCGCGGATTATGGAAATATAACCGATTCAGATCTGATTCGAAAGACTCTTGTGTGCAGAGGTGCTCAGAAACTCAAAGGAACCTTCTCACATCTCTGTTATGAGAAGTTTTGTTGCATGAACAAATCCGATTTCAGCGGCTTTTCAATAACTCTGCAGTGTAAATGGAACATTATTGACCAAAGCCGAGCAGGGAATTATTTTCCAACGCTGCGTTCGAGACCATACATCTCTTTGCCTCCAGCAACAGCTTGGTGTTCTGACAAATAGCTTAAATTGGACTGAAAGGGTGGCAGGAGAAGGAGAAGCAATTTTAAACACCGATACATCACTGTCCCTTCAATGGTACAGTATATCTGGCTTTATTACTCTGAACAAATGGCAGTGAAAACAACAAAGATGTTTCCATTTCTTCATTTCCTCTGCAGCACATTTTGATTGCTATGGAAGAGGATAAATATGTTTAGGGGCTTGAGTTTCCATTTCCTTTTAAACGCTTTATTAAAGAATCAGACTCCGATGATGCGACCCAATCAACACAACTTTGCTCTTTGTCCTTTTGACCTGTAGTAACACAATTCCTTTTGACTTGGTATTGTAAGAGAGCGGCGTTTCTCTCACATGTGATCAATATCCAGAGGTGGGAAGTAACGGAAGTACAAATACTTTGTCACTGTACTTAAGTGGATTTTTCAGGTATGTGTACTTTACTCGAGTATTTCTTACACAAATACCAGTGCTTTCTACTTCTTACATTTTCAAAACAGACTCGTTACTTTAGGTTAAACATCTGAGAGAAGTTTGCGTTTCCGGTCACGAGCTGAGCCTAAATGGAGGAACAGTAACACATAAGAGACAATCCTACAGGCGTATCCTCCACCTTCTACGGGCTTATCGCGTACAAACAGATAAAAGAGGCAAAACCATATAAATTATGTATCATTTATAGTGCTATAATCAGGGCTAACGGGGCCGGACCGAGTGTGCTCGCCAGTACTTCAACATCTTAGCTAGCGCTACTGAAGAGGAGCGACCATAAAGGGAGTCACGTGCGGCAGGTAATTTTAAATGCAGCGTTTCTAAATGCTCAACAAATATCAGCAAACACACAAAAAGTGTCCGCAGTTTGTGGCACGGTGTGTCTGCTAGCTAAAAGAAGAGCTGCTGTGTTTCCAGGGAGAGCAACGAATGAGCGATAACGTTACATCAGTGTAGCAGAGATGAGCTGTTGTCCTACATAACAGACTCAAGCCGAGTACATTCATTAGAATTAAAATTTAGATTAGAATAACATTTGTATTCTCATGTAATATTATTTTATATCATTACAGTAATATATAATGCGGTTCAGTTAGCTTTACACACAAATAGCTGGTAGAAACGTCCTCCAAAGAGTTACTTTTACTTTCTTACTTTGAGTACATTTCAAAACCTGTACTTTTTTACTTTTACTTGAGTAAAGAACTTGAATCAGTACTTCAGCTTTTACCGGAGTAGTTTTTAACACAAGTACTTGTACTTCTACTTAAGTACAGAATGTCAGTACTTTTGCCACCTCT
>JAVDPK010001863.1:478868-497112 GCA_034780415.1 Cichlasoma orientale
ATATTAATTTTATTTTACTTTACGAGAGTATCTGGCCCTCACAGCGTCTGGCGAGATAAATTCCGGCCCTCGGACAGCTGTAGTTGACGACCCCTGGTGTAGGGAAAGGTTAAAGAATAAAGACTGTACATTCTTGTCGTAACCCTGGTAAAAGCTGCATGCTAACTGAAGCTGCTAGAATGCCTGAGACCAAGTCTTATGAAATGTATTTGGAGTACATTACTGAGTCCTTGCAAAAGACTTCCATCCATCTATCCATCTTCTACTGCATGCATAATTGCAACAGTTTTAAAGCTGTGTTCTGGTTTTGGAACCAGAATCAGGTGTTGAGCTACTCATAACCGGTATATTTCAAAAGGCAATGCTATTGCAATCCCTTCTTTAAAAAAAACCGATGCTCCTTAGACAACAAATGGTCCGGGCTGGTAGCACAGGCAAGTAAATGCCTGCAGAGCGCTGCTGCACCTCCGACAGTGCCAATGCAGGTAGCTGCAGGGTCATCAGCCGGGAGCCACCCTTCATTGATGTTTCGCTCCATTAATCCCGGAACATCTCACAGTGGTGGAGCAACGGCATGGACGTCTCCCTGCAGCCCCCTGCAGCTGACCCTAGGATCCTTGCTTTGCCCACACCTGGTCTTTCCTTCTTAGCCAAAGCCAGAAGCTTCCTTGTTCTGCTCCCACCGCCAAGTCTTTCAAAGCCTTTCTGAGTTTGGGGCCAGTGGCACCCATACTCTTCAAGAATCGCTGGGTGGACGCTCCCACAAATCCCCTGCACCCGACTTCAACCAGGTAGCAGACAGCTGACCACGCTTTTTCTCTGCACTCTCTTTTTTCCTCTCAAAGGCTGCCTCCATTCCTCCTTCCCATGGAACAGTAAGCTCTGCCATGATCACTGCCCGGGCCATGGCAGACCAGAGAATCATGTCCGGTCGCAGGTTGCATTTAAATGCACTGAATCTGCTTCATGCTCGGTGTAATTAATTACCAAACACTTGACATTTTGGGACATATCTTTATTTTCTTGGAATCCGATCCAAAAATTTCATTTGTTAAAGAATACAAAGGTGTCGTGGTTGTGGAACAAAGGCGATTAATAAAGCGGAGCATGCACAGGTTTTTAGTTGACTTGATTACACAAGCTGCCAGGATACTCAGCGTGTTTGCAGCTCCAAATGGCTGCAAGTGATGAGTGTGTGAACATTTTGAACTTCAATACCCAGAAGCCCTCTAAGGTGACATCAATAATCAGCACGGCATTATCTCGTGATGCAATGCAAAGTAATCAAGTTGAAAAAGCGGTTACACTGCTGAGGGCAGCTTTTTCTGGACTAAGTAGTGCTCTCTGCTGTGTGGCAGGAAGACTGAGGTTCACTTTTAAATGTTGCTGCTTAATTTCCTGTCACCAGAGTAGCCGCCGCATTCAACAGCAGAATTTTATTTGCTGCATTTTGCTGCAAATACATGCAGGCTTTGATTGCAGCCACAATTCCATCATTTATTCTCTTAAATAGGGTCGCTTATGTTATTTTTGTTTGAATCGTTTTTGCACTAAATACCATCAAGAACCTCTGGCTGGATGTGTCTGAAATAAAATAAAAAGAAGAGAAATTAGAGGTTGTGCTTGACAAGAATTAGAATTGCTGCACTTGAAAAGGAATGCACTCAAATATGTTGTGCCTTTTTCTTATAAATAACTTCTAGGTTCACTGGATTCCAGGAAGACTATTTTTGCACATGGTGACCATCATATGAAACATGAGTCAGGACACTTACACACTGTCTCCACTCCACAAGTTCATGCAAAACCACCAGATGGATAGCTTTACCCTCTGGGCCTCCTAAAATATCTGTGACTGTAGTGAGAAATGAATATTGTCCTACACTGGGCACACTGCCTCCTGGCCTTATGCTGTTTACATAAAATTAGCCAAATAACAGCGTCATAACAAAAGGAGCCTTAGGAATCTGATATATGGGGATACTGTATGTGTTAATCACACCGACAGTGTAAATGTCTCAGTGCATATGTACTACAAATATTTGATTTTATAAATACAGTCTTGTTCGATATTGTATGAATGGGCTTTTTGTTCCACATATTAATTGGACTTTGATTAACCTGCCTGCTTGTCAATTAAAACCAGGAAAGATAAATATCTCACATTGTGCAGCAGCTAGATACATGCTCTGTGCACACTGTCAAACAATAGTACAATAAAAGCCATTTTCTTTTCCTACAGGTCCAATCTACATGAATGCACCCCATAGGGATAATTACTGGACCTCAGTGTAACTGTGTGGACCTTTTCAAGGGCCAAAAAGCAGTAAAAGGTAGATATTTGTACAATTGTTTTTAGGCTTGAAGATGCAGGATCAGGAGACTGCTATTGCACCTTTAGGTCTAAGCCTTTGTGAAACCTTTATTCTACCTGCACCTGATCAGTGGTTAACCTAGCACCTAGAGGCGATTCTAAGTTGGTTGTACGTGCAGATGTGCTATAGATGAAGCGCTGGACTGGACCTTTTTTTTTTCATTTTTGCATCAATATTAAAGGTACAGTCATTTTTTAAGGTTATACAATAGAATGAAAGATATTGTACTCATAAATATGCATAGATTAGTGTGTAATTACATCTTCCAACAAACTGATGCATTCTCATAAATTTAGAATTTTTCCATTAAAAATACATAGGAGCCGGCAACATACCGAACACACAGCGAACTCGTAGGCATTCACGTGCCATGGAGGGGCATTTAAATTCATGTCTGCACCTTCAGACTCAAGATATGAAGCATCGTACCAATATTTCATCATCTGAGGAGGGGTCCAAAGAAGTGAAAACGTGAAGGGAAGAGTCAACACCACTGGCATCTTACTAAAATATCATCCTCTTCCTCCTCACCTCCAGCCTCATCTCCAGAACTGAAGTCATTGTCACAATTACTTATTGTTAGCAGATTAGACATGTGACCCTCCCATCTCCAGACAGCTGGCAACGAGTCAGCTAAACAACAGCAACAGCTGGTTATAAGCTAACATTATGACAGCTAATCTTAGGCTGGAGTGGCCTATAAATCTGTCATGGTTCGAAGGAGAGAACTCAAGTGCGGGACATGGAAAGAGAGTTTTCAGAGTTGGGTCTGCACAAAAACAAGGATTAATCCACACGTGAAAACATCAAGCGATCTAAACTGAAGCTGACAGGAGTGCCTGTGTGATGCAACGATCCAGGGATGACTGAGAGTTTCCTTCAGCTTAAGTGCCCACTCGATTAGCGCACATAGGAAACAGGTGAGTGATGAGGAGGCAGCAGCAGATGAGTTACAGACCAGCGGGCGGAGCGACCAGGAGAGACCCGCCTCTGCACACAGGTAAACAATCCCTCGACACGCCCACACCAAACAACACATAGAAAAAAGGCAAAATACATGGAAGCAAGCCAGTCAGGAAAACTCGGGGACTGTGACAAAATCACACTTTCCCTCTGATAAAGAGTTTGCTTGCATTATCACATCATATGATAATTTATTCTGAGCCCAACAATGTTACATCCACTCCACAGGAAGTTTCACTCACGGCTAGCAGCAGCAAGAACAGCACTGCTTACCAACAGGAAAGTTCAGGATCCTCAACAACTCACCTCAGTCTCACTGTCATCAGACAGAAGTGAGCTTCACGGACTCATTGGCCTGTATTGGGCTCCTTAAATAGTTGTGGACACCCTTCATATTGACAGCTGAGGTAAACAACAGACTGACAGCCTACACTCACAACAGACCCACTGCAGACTGCAATCTACTGACATCTAGTGGTGATATTTTACACACTGTAAGTTGTCCAGAGGGTCAGAACTGGGGGTACAAGAGCAGTATGTTATAAGCAAAAGTTGAAGTAGACACCTACCCTTAAATGATAATTTTATGCTATTAAAAGATTATGTGGGAGAGTAAATGCAGGTGAAAGTGGACAGTTAGCAGTATTGTGGTACAGTTTAAAGTAAATAAAGTACTGTACTGGTCAGGACTGTGGTTATCATTAGAGGGGGAGATGGCAGTGAAAGAATTTTGAACTAAAATTTATGAGAAATTTTGCAAGGGGAAAGGAAAGGCGGGGGAGACGTGAAACTTTCAGGGGAGAAAGCTTTTAAAACTTTGTTTGTGGTCAAAGTCTGCAAACTTTTAAGTGATTTTTATCAGATTTGACTGAACATTTTGTACACGCAGTTTTTACGTCCTGTTGACCATTGAAATCCAAAGTAATATGGACGGGACTTGTTTCTAATAAGACTCTGGTAGGAGTCATCAATCTTCAGTAACGCTTTTCAAATCCCACCTTTATACTGGCTTTGTGCTGTGAAGGGGTTGGAAAGTAGCCGTGTAACATCTGCTTATATATCGCAGAAGGTAGCTGGCTGAATGCACAAAAAGCAGAAAACCTCAGAACCAGCAGCGGCGCAGGTCAGTTGATCACAGCCTGCGCACAAAGAAAACAAATTATTTGACCTTTTTCTAAGTGAGTCATTTTCCTCCACTGCACCACTACACGGAGACTTCTTGTTCTACCACCTACCAAATCCCACTTTAACCCCTGGTTAGAAAACTTAAAGAATTCACTTTGACAGCGTGGGAAAGTTCAAGTGACGCATAGAAGAGACAGCCACCCAAATACCCAGGAATACCTGCAGGTGAGAGAGGAGCCCTCTCTAGGTCCTGTGGTTTCTGTATTTGATTGGTTGAAGTCAGCCGTGTAAGACAGGTGATAGACAGGTATTTTATCCAATCATCTGTCAAGTAGGGGGATCGTCAGGTCATTCACGTTCTTTATCAAATGTTGCAGACAGTACAGTATGAAGTGCCTTGAGATAACTGTTTTATAAGTAGACCTGAATTAAAGTGAATAACACACCTAGGTCATTAATTGACACATATCTGGCAAGCTGTTGAACAGAAACACGGGGAAAGAGTGGGACCTTTAAATCTCAGCTGACAGTGTGAAGGAGAGCGTGTTTTCCTGCCGGATTCAGTTAAAAGAAAACGTCTAATGTCTAGTATGAAATATAAATTCAAAACAAGACTAGAGGTCCCGTTTTCCTGAACCGGGGTGATGGCTCAGATGAACGTCTAAGCTGGTACTGCATGTGGGCATTTTGTAGTCATCGGCGTTGGCGTGAACCTGGTGCCCCTCTCCTCCCGTTCAGATGCAGCAACAGCTGGAAGGAGGGAATGAAAATGAGGGGAGATAAAACACAGCTCTGGACTGAAATGTAGAAAACTGAGAGGAACACAAGTAAAGAAGTTATATCATTTAAGATCTGATTCAATTTTGCATAAAAAAGGGCACCAAAGTCGCACTAATTCATACTGTATAAACACCTGCAACTGCACCCCCCCCCCCCACCCCCCATGACGCTTGATTTAGAAATGACCAAAAAGGAATAGGCACAAAAAACATGTTAGCCAAGAGGCAAACTGTATTGCAGGTTTCATTATGTAGGCACCGTAAATGTTTCTGCTTTATTGCGCACTGTTTCAAAAATGATGCAGGAACGCCATCATTTTGGTCGCGTCTTGTTTCTCAGCACTAAACTCACTGAGCTGAATGCGAGAGAAGAAAACGATTATTTTTGCCTTTTTCGGGAAGGTGGTGATTATGTCTGACTTCACACTGCCGTCTTCCCACTCCAGCTTTTCCCAAACACTCATTGTAATTCTTGCTCTGTGTGCAGCGCAGGATCTTCGGAAGGAGACGCATCTTTGAAGAAATGTGTTTTGTAGTCGTGAGCTTGAAGTTTATAAAATAACTGCTCGCTGTTTAATCAGAGCGCTGAAGAAAAGAATAGACTTTTCTGCGGTGCTCAGGTGTTCTGTGCTCACTGTGCTGCAAGACTGACACTTTAACCCAGAGCGAGCTGTGAATGGAACTTTTACGATGTCTTTGATGTCTCAATTCCATATTCATTTCCGTATGCAAATAAGCAGAAGTCACACATAATTTATAGCTTTATTACACCTATATTAGATTTAATGAATATATAAATATTCAATATAATATTAATCTCTCTGCATATGTTAATTTGATTAATATATGCAAAGGTGCATCCACTAACCAACTGCAGAGTACTTGCAGCTGAACCGTTTCTAAAGTCCACACAGAGGAAGTGTGACTTCATTCTTTAGCTCCTAGAAGAAAATTGAGAGGCTACATAGAGCCAGTTTAGATGGAAAGAAACAATACAGTGCAGGTCATGTTGTAGCTATATGGGTCTGACCGGTTCTCATTTATCCTCTCGCTATACCTGCTCTCCTCTCGCCGGCATTAGAGTGTGTGAATTCGAGTCTCAGGTATAAGGGATGCTGGAGTTGCTCCCAGCTTTTTTTCTTCGCAGATGAATATTTCATTACCGCCGGATTCCTCAGTAAACAGGGAAGCACCATCAGTTTATGGAGTTATGCGGTCCCAGAGCTCCTGCAGTTAACACAGTAAGTGCGTAAACACATGTAAGCACAAGCGCTTGAATGGTCTGGGATGCTCACACGCGGCTGCATGTGCATTTATAGACCGTGTGAAGGTGGGACTTTATTGATTCATACTCAGCACTGCGATCCAAAGGTCATTTTTTATTCCTACAGTTTCCTCTGTGTTTCAAACAGAGAGCGAGCAGCACACCTTCAGCTCCAGTGGCCTCAATTATATATAAAAAAAAAAAAGTTCCTCTCAGGGTTGCGTTCAGAAAACTGCGGGTAGAAGTCTGTGTCAAAGTTCGTTATTTATTCAGTTTGACCTTGAGGTGCAAATATTTCTAACACTGCAGCAGCGCTCCTTCGCATATACAACATAGCTATGAAATTCATGATTACAGCCGCATAATGAGAGCCAACACTGAGCCGCAGCATGCTGCACTATAACAGCATTTAATTGTGAGAGTACAAAAGAATGCTGAAGCGGTCTCAGACTGTCTTATTGTACATGAAGAACTGCAGTGCTTCTTTGTTCTGCTCTGTCTTTTAATTATTTTATGAATATTGGTGATGCACTCGAGTTAAAGATGCAGGAAAAGGATCAAATCTGAGTTCAGGTTCATCCGTGGGGGGGCACAGGCAAACTTTTTCAGCCTGCCATTGTGAATCCCCTTGTTCTGATTTACTTAATGAGAAGGTATATGTAATGAGCATGTAACTGACTCATAAGTGTGTCTGTGTCAGATTGTAAGGCTTCGGTGTTAGACTCTATGCAGCCCTGTGAAAATACACTCTTACTGTTTCTATAGGAATTAAGAGATTAAGTGGCAACCTGGCTGCTAATCAAATGCACTTGATTAACTGGCTTGATTAACCTCTATAAAAGCAGAATACTCTGTATACCAAAGTACTCTAGTCAAATGTGAGCCCATCTGTCTGGCAGCTAAAGCTGGGCCCAAAGTGGGTAATTCAACAGGACAATCTACAACAGGATGGTTGAAAAAGAAAAGAATGAAGGTGATGCAGTGGATCGTTCAAAGTCCAGACCTCAACACCACTGAAACGTGTCAGAGAGCTGTGCATAAACGAATGCATGCAAATCTCATCAGCTGGAGCAACGTTATAAAAAAAAGAGCAGGCAAAAATTCCTCCACCACAATGTGTGAGACTAATAAAGTCACAGAGAAAAGGATTACTTTAAGTTATTGCTACTAAAGGTGGTTCTAGAAGCTACAGAACCGTTGGATGCACAGACTCCTGTGAAAACGATCTTTTCACATAACTTTATTTATAGATATAATGAATTTCTGGTAGCGCAATTAGGCTATTTAATTACACTGATCCCATTAGGGTACATGACATATCTAATAATTATCCAGACATTAATGGCTGAATTTCTTAATAGCTTGGGGAAACCATTCTGTAGACAAAGGGTGATTTGCATAACGGCAAAACTTTATTGTCCACAAAAGTGCTGACAAAATGTTTTGGTAGCAAAGGGCAAAAACTGGAAGATATAGTCAGAGCATGTGTTTTTTACAGGATGTGTTTTTTACAGGATGTACTAACGTGTGCAGAGCAAGCATGCCCGCTGCACACACGCAAGAAATCTAAACTGGATTCCCTTTTGGAACACTGGTGACCTTTGTGTTTGTGGTAATAATAAGGGTTCTCAAATTACAGCTTGAGAACAGCCCTTAGGAACGTCTTGTGTGAACCCAGTATCCACAATTTATGTCATGCTAGATCTAAAGCAGTGCAGGCCAAAGAAGCATTTCTCTTCAGTTTCAGCTGCTCTGCTCTAGCCTTCATAACAAATTTTTTATCCAACATTAACAAAGCTAGTGTCAAGAAATGCCACCTTCAATTCCTGCCAGTACAAAAATGACAGAAACATAAATCATAATTCTCTGAACAGAAACATCACAAACTTTAACTAAACACGTTTTAATTGAGCATTTTACTTCTGCAGCTCTCAGTCACATATGCATTTCCTAAACTTGCGTTGTTATCGAGACTTTTGAAACACCCACTTGGTTAGATTTAGGACTAGAATACCCACCCACTGACTCACCCATCACTGGGGGTGAGGTCACTGAGGTAGTTAAACAAGTCGTGGTGGCAGGGCCCCTGGGGTGGATGAGATTCACCCTGAGTTCCTGAAGGCTCTGGATGTTGTAGGGCTGTCATGGTTGACACACTTCTGCAATGTTGCGTGGAGATCTGGGGTGGTGCCACTGGATTGGCAGACTTGGGTGTTGGTTCCCATCTTCAAGAAGGGAGACCAGAGGGTGTGTTCCAACTATCTGGGGCTCACACTCCTCAGCTTCCCTGGTATGGTTTATGCCAGGATGCTGGAAAGGAGGGTCCATCCATTAGCTGAACCTCAGATTCAAGAACAATGCGGTTTTCGTCCTGGTTGCTGAACGCCGGACCAGCTCTTCATCCTCTCAAGGATATTCGAGCATGCGTGGGCATGCCCATCGAGCATGCCCATCCAGTCTACATGTGCTTTGTAGACCTGTAGAAGGCATTCTAACACATCCCACGGGGTATCCTGTGGGTGTTGGACTTCGCCAGGGCTGCCCTTTGTTCATAATTTTCATGGACAGAATTTCTAGGCATAGCCAAGTGGCAGAAGGTTTCTGCCTTGGTGGCTTCAGAATCTCATCTCTGCTTTTTGCAGATGATGTGGTCCTGTTGGCTTCATCAGGTGGTGACCTCCAGCTCACTGTGGAGCAGTTTGCAGCAGAGTGTGAATTGGCGGGTATGAGAATTAGCACCTCTAAGTCTAAGGCCAAAGTCCTCAGCTGGAAAAGGGTGGAGTGCCAACTCCAGGTCAGGGACAAGTTGCTGCCCCAAGTGGAGGAATTTAAGTATCTCGGGGTCTTGTTCACAATTGAGGAAACAGATCTGGCCGTAAAAGTGAATATGTCTATGTATGGGTCGATCTAGGTCCCTACCTTCACATGTGGTTACAAGCTTTTGGCAGTGACTAAAAGAATGAGATTGCAGATACAAGCAGCAGAAATTAGGTTACTCTGAAGGGTGGTTGGCCTCTCCGTTGGGTGCAGTCATTCCAGAGGGGCTCACAGGTCTGCGACTCCTCCACATCGAAAGGAGCCAGTTGAGGTGGTTTGGGCATCTGTCTAGGATGCCACCTGGGTGCTTCTTGGGTGAGGTGTTCTGGGCATGTCTTACCAGGAGGAGGCCCCGGGGCAGACCCATGACACGCCAGCTATATATCTCATGGCTGGCCAAGGAATGACTCGTAGTTTCTGACCTGGTCCTGAATAAGCAGAAGAAAATGGATGAATGGGTGGACTAAACACCCACACTGCAGATTAGTAATTGCAGCTCGAGTTAATTTTTTGGTTAACAGTAGTTTAGTGCTTCTGCACCAATCCTGCAACTCAGAGCATCCTGAGGAGGATGCTGACTTTGGAGCAGATAAGCCTGTGCAGGTCAGACTTTGGGAAGTACTGCTCCTGTTTCATTGACACTAAAAAGAGGTCATTCATCAGCCTGTGTACCTCAACAATATGAACACAAGTATTACCTGTTAAGCTTTAAATTTGGGTGTTTTCAATCTCATTGCCACGAGCAATAAAAGCAAGCAACTAGCCATGCAATCTGCCTTTACAAAGATTTGTGAAAGAATGGAATACTCTAAAGAGCTCAGTGAAATTGAGCGTGGTATTGTGATGGGATGCACTGTTGCAACAAGTCAGTTTGTGAAATTTCTTCCCTCCCAGATATTCCACAATCCGCTGTAAGTGGTATTACTACAAAGTGGAGGCGCTTCGGAATCACAGCACATAAAATTACAGAGCTGAGGCACATAGTGCATAAAAGTCATTAACACGCTGCTGACTCGTTAACTGCAGAGCTCCAAACTTCCTCTGGCTTTAACATCAGCACAAAAACTGTGTGCTGGCAGCTTCATGGTATGGGCTTCCATGGCAGCCCAGTACTTTTGTCCATAAGGTGTAGCATGAAATCATTTAAAAAATGCAAACTAAGGTATTTTGCACTTCTGTAACTGTGGCTCATGAGTGCTATGAGTGCACTATCCGTGTGTACCGGTTCATGATGGGGTTTAAAGTTGCTTAAATTTGTGCTGGAGCTTGTATAGATGGCCCAGCGTATAGTTATTAATCACAGGACGGACTGACAGCACTTTTTATTTTTTATTTCTTTAATAGAATAGCAAAGTGATTTGAGCCAAAGGGTATTTTTATTGAGTTCAGCTAAGATTTCTCCTTTCAAATGTAGCTATACAACAGTATATTAAGTAGGGGCCTACTTAAAGACACTGCTCCTCAGAAATTTTATCTTTTTTTTTCTTTTTCTGAACATGCGTTGCAAGTAAAGCAAAACATACAGAAGAGAAAGCTGAGAAACAGAAATAATCAGAGGGCACTGCCTGCACATTTTACTTTGGAAACATGTAAATTTGAGTGTACATAAAGCAGGCGAGCAGATGAGGGTGGTGTAGTGAAAAAGAGGTGGACATGGAAAGAAGATAAAGATATTCTTTGCAGATATAAGGACTTGAAGGAAAGATTATGAAGATGTATGCAAGGGAATGTGGGGGGGGCAGAACAGAAAAAGAGTTGAGGTTATTCTAATGAATGGGAAGGGGGGGAGGAGGAGGAGGAGGAGGAGGAGGAGAGGAAATAAGAAAGCAAAGAAATGGAGAGGAAAGCAAGGCTGGGAAATAAATAGATGAGTGTCGGGGGATGTTTAAAGAAAGATGGTTTGTCATAAGAAAAAGAGAGGACCGGCTCTATGTATGTATGTATGTATGTGTGTATGTATGTGTGTGTGTGTGTGAGACCTTGAGAAATCAAATCAGTGGTTACATATAATTCAAGGCGTGCAGAAACGCACAGACACAAATATCCAGTGTCAGGGAAGATGATCTTACAGGGTAGTAAATGGTCCACAAGCCTCATTACACCTGAGGAGGATTGATCCAGTGTTCAGAACAGCAATCAGATAAGCAGCGGGGGGCGAGTGTGTATATGTTAACATTGGTTTTCTCAGCTTGAAAGAAAAAGTGTGTCACAGATGTGGCAGTTCTGTTTGGTCTCTTTTGGATGTGTTTGCGTATATGTGTGCGTGCACGCGCGTGCGTGTGTGTGAGTGTGTGTGTTTCCGCTGCAGTAATCCCAGTGTCAGTAGCCTCACTGCTCCAGCTGTGGCCTGACCTTTTCTCTAATTGACTTTAATCAATTGAGCTCTATCCTTTCTATCAAGCTGCTCTAAAGGGGGATGATTCTCCTCTTCACTCGCTGCGTGTCCCAATCAAGCCTTTATCTTCCTTTAAAGGAATACCACTTCACCATCCACGTGCAATTCGTGCTCGGAAAAATCTCGGCACATTAATGCGCGATCGTCTCCGTCTGACTGCGCTGCTGGCCTCAGTGCAACAAAACGCAGTGAATTTTAAAAGGAGTCATATTTTACCACAAGTAGCTATTTTGCCATTCTGCATTTTTTAACCTTCCTTTATTCTAATGGGTAAATTAGCCCACGCTGCTCTTCTTCAAAAGGGAT
The DNA here is from genome assembly GCA_034780415.1 of Cichlasoma orientale. Taxonomy (NCBI): domain Eukaryota; kingdom Metazoa; phylum Chordata; class Actinopteri; order Cichliformes; family Cichlidae; genus Cichlasoma; species Cichlasoma orientale. The sequence goes on from JAVDPK010001863.1 coordinate 490,893, forward strand.
GGGCTCTAATTGCTGTGCAAATGAAAAGTTGGAAGCCAAGTTCACCAGCTGGGTTATTCTCTTAAACTTTGTCCTTGCTTCAGCCTTAAATAGCAATAACTCAGCCAACACTGTCTGCGCTGTCTCTCTTCATCTGGAGCCTTTCTGCTCATCACTTGCTCTTCATCTGGCTCTTTTTTATTTCTTTTTAGCATTAAAGCATTTAAAATAGTGGGAGGTTTGATCTGATCCAGACTGTGTGGTGCAGTCAAAAGCTTCAGGTCAAGTGAATTATTGCCCCTTGAGTTGAGTCAGCTTGTCGTGCTCCACGGTGCCTCAAACCTCTTTCTCTGTCCCTCATGTAAGCGTGTGCGTAAAGCAGGCTCACCTTCCTGGTGAAGACTGCCAGGTGGTGTGTTAACTCATCTGTTCCTGCTGAATCTCAGGCTGATACGCCTGCTTCCCATCGGTTCATACATGCACATAAAAGGACTGGCTGACCAGATCGTTACAGCTCTAGGAGCGATCATCTCTGGTGTGCTAGCTTGCTCTCCCCCTGCCATCCAAATCAAACACTCCATGTGAAAATCTCTGTGTGCAAGGGACAGGGCCGAAAATGAGTATTCATCAATCAGATCAATCAGTGCAGCGCTGCATTAAAAGCAGGCATGATTCTGTCATGGAAATCATTGCAGGCGCTCAGGAACACTTCCAGAAATCATTGTCTGTGAACACGCTTCACTGTGCCATCCACACCTGCAGGCTGAAGCTCTGTCAGGCGCAGAAGCCATACGTGAACACGACCCTGAAATGCTGCAGTCTTCTCTGGGCCAACGCTCATTTGAAATGGACCGAAGCAAAGTGGGAAACTGTTCTGTGGTCAGATTAATCTAAACTTAAAATTCTTTTTTTTTTTTCTCAAAACATGGACGCCGTGTCCTCTGGACTAAAGAGGAGAGGAACCATCCATCTCTGATGCTGTGGGGGCTGGAAAGGCACCGTCAGTACTGAAAAGTTTGCACAGGTCTTAGAGCAACATATGCTCCCATCCGAACGACATTTTTTCTTATTTCAGCAAGGCAATGATAAACCACACACGCATTTATTACAGCAGTGTGGTAGAAGCACCCTGGTGCTGAACCGGTCCGCTTACAATAAAAATATTTAGAGCCTCATGAAACAAAAAAATATGACAAAGAAGACCCTGGACTGTTGTTTAAAGAAGAGGGGATGCTGCTTTTTAGTGGTCCATTTTCAAACATTCGATATGTTTTCTACGTTCTATTGTGAATAAAAGTATGAAACTATAATAAGACACACACAAACGTGCCAAAGATGTTGCGGCAGGTAAATACGATATGTTCCATTGTGGTCCTTGATGTAAATGACTGGCTGAGTCTTTCCTCACAGCAGTTCATCATTTATTTACATTATAGGGGCCCAATAATGCAGCTCTGTATCTGTATTCTGGGATTCAGCTTTTGAAAAAATTTCACTTTTTTTTTCATACTGGCCCTTTAACCCCTTGTGGTATAAGCCTTTTTTTATTGCAAGTCTCCCTGTGTAGGAATATCTGCTTAATTTCAAATTCCTGTGCATCATTATCATCGTATGCTTCCTGCGGTGATGTCACGTTAACGTCTAAAATGTTATGAATATAATTTCACTGAGAAACTACTGAACAAGATTGCTGGCTTTTGAAAGTGATTCTGCCAAATCTTGGCAATCGGCGGCTAAAAATGATGATTCAGTCATGATTCATCTCTGGCAGTCCAGAAATGCAGCACTTACTGTGTCCAAGAGGGACATCTGATCGTCGGGCTGCGATTCCTGAATTCCTTCCAAGTGGCCGCTTTAAGTGCTTTGTGTCAACATAATGGGGAAAAGTGATCCACAGTTTAACTATTGTATTACTGATTGAACATTACAAAGAAAACTGCATAAATGCAGATCTGCTGTGCATGCAGCGACTCAGTCAGTCCCCCACATGTCCTGAAGATATTTAAACTGTTGCACATCTGTGACCTCAGGAAGTTCAGACCACCTCCCTTAAGGCCCACTTTCTAGGCTTTGCAGAAAAGGCTGATGGTCACCAGTTAATGTAAAAACAAGCAGTTTACTGTTTTGCACTAATGTGTAAATATATTTGCAAGAAAAAATGGATTTAGCCGCTGTCACTATCCGGGCTTAGCACTTCAAAGCCTCAATATTGGAATTTTTGCAGTTGCCATGTTGATTTTTTTAGAATAAGAAGTTACCATATTTGGACAAGAGGGTGGATATTTGCTAATTAGTGCTAAGAAACAGACTAATAAAAAACTAGAGACTAATTTAAAAATGCTCCAAAAGGCACCAACAGTGAAGAGGACTGGTTTACTGGCTCAAAGTACTGGACAGGGCCGAGCAGACTCCAGCTACTTGTGTCAGGACCCCTGTCGTGGCCCCTTCACAGGGAGGTGTTATGCTCTGCACTGACTGGTAAGCTGACCCAATGGCCCAAAATCTGTGCTGCACTTTAGCTGTACCACGTCACTTTTTTGCACTCATTCACGGCGTTTACGTGTACTATACACACCCGCTCCCTGTCATTCTGTATTTCTATTGGTTGTGGGAATGTATGTCATAGTATGCTACACTCAAGGTTCAGCCCCCTGAGTTATAAAAAAAGTCACCCCACTCAGTTATGAGAGGAAAAACTATCCATAGAGGTCAAAACTGTTTTTTGTACCAGGCTGTAAATATGGTTTTTAATCCTGTAAAATTTGGCATTATAACATGGGAGTCTGTGGGTGTTGACTCAAGTGGCCACTGGAGGAACTGCAGTTTTTGCCTTTTCTGTGGCAGCTTGATTTTTCAGTTCTGGAGGTTGCACCTTGATTTTAATATCGTCACCTTGTTAAAAATAATGGCCTAAGTCAATTTTTAATAAAAGTTTTATTTTTGCCTAAATCATGTAGATTTCTATGTTTTGTTGAGTTTTTTGTCTTCTCTGAAAACCATTAAAAAAAATGACTTAGGCCTTTATTTTAACAAGGTGACCATACGGAATTCTGTAGAGCCGCCCCCGAGTGGCCACTAGAGGAACTGCAGTTTACATAGCTCATTATTACAGGTTTAATATCAACGTCACATATTGTAACATTGTAAGTATAACACTAAATAAATAAAAGCATGTGTCTCCTTTAAAATGTTTTTGTCTAATGGTACCCAGACGACTGGCTCCCTCTATTCTCCATTTGAACACACACACACACACACACACACACATTAAGAACTGACACAGTGACATTCACTGTGCTTTCAATCCCTCCTCTGGCGCTCTCTCCGGGAGCCACTCGATCTCTGATCAATACTCTTTCTCGCTACACACACACACACACACACACACACACACACACACACACACACACACACACACACACACACACACACACACACAGTGGAAGTCTAAAACCCTCCTGTTCCCCTCTGCTTCCTTCTCTCTTTCTTGTTTTTATCTACTTTTATCATCCTTCAAATCATCATATTGATGACAACCAGATTACTGCCTGTCAAAAAAAAAAAGTCTTCTTTCTTTGATAGATAGTCAGATAGCTGTGCATCATGAGGGACACCCTTCTTTTGCTCTATAAATATGGTTTGTTTGTTTATGTGTACTCATTCGTGTGCATCTCTACATTGCAGCAGCTTCAGTTTATTCGAAACCTGTAAAGCCGTTATCGTGATCGTTCCTGCAGTCCAGGAACGCTTTTGAGCCACAAGGGATGCAACTGATCAAAGATGGGCTGCTGGTGTTTGTGCATTTATGTGCTTGCTGAGATCAAGAGTGTGCAAAACAAACCAAAAAGTGCTTTAAAAAGTGTGGTGCATGAACAGGCATGTGCGCATGTGTGAGAGTTTAAAGTAAAGGAGAGTTAAAACAAAAAAAATATGATTGTATTTGGGAAAAAAGAGCAAAGTTAAAAGTCTTTTGTGTGCGTGTGTGTTCATGTGTGTTTGTGTATACGGGTTAGTATAAGGTGGGTATGATTAATTTCCCTCTGTAGCTGTGGCTCTAATTCCCAGTCGAGGTGGGAATGGTCCCTGAAAGAGTCCCCGTGGAAATCACAGTAGGCAGGCAGGCAGACAGCAGCTCTGAGAAGCACTGATGAATTATCCATAGAAAGAGAGCGAGTAGGAGGAAGAGGGAGGAGGGGATGATGGCGAGAGAGATAGGAGGTAGGGGAGCAAACGAAAGCAGGAGAGAGTAGGAGACAGAGAGGGGGGGATAAGGAAAGGAAATAAGCAAAATAGTAACAGAATGTGCAGCGGGAGGAGAGCGAGAACTATAAAGTGTCTTTGATGAGGGATGGACAGAAAAATGAAAAGTCAAAACATGTTTTTCCTTCCTGGGAAATTCCCACTTTCTGCCCTCGGCGTGTGTTTATCCCCGCTGCTGGATCAGGGTGTCAGTTTGGTCCTCTCCGTTTGGAACTATAAATCTTCATGTTGAATCTCAGCGCTGAATGCTCAATGCTCTCCGAAATCTCCCAGGTGAAGCTCAACTGGGACAGAAAAATCCACTCTGAAAATATTTCACAACCCAGAGCAAAGGTCAGGCAAAAGTTGAGACAAAGGCTTCGTGCTCTGCTTGTAAGAATCTGGAGCGATCAGGATTCAGCACTCATATTTTATGTCCCCCGCATGGACGCACGCTTCGTATGGTTCGCCTCAAACCTGCAGTAAATGTGGGTTCGCGGCGAATTCCTGACACGCGGGTGCACATTTTTCAAAAAATACGATCTAACGAATGAGATCGTTTCTTGTTCTACTTGTGATTCTACTTGTGTTTTTCAGTCTTGTCATTGACTTTGTTTTATTTGAGTTTTATGCTACACTCTAGAGTTGAAATATGTTAGTTCTGCTGCAGCAGAAACAAACATTAAAATGAATTAATTTCACTCACGGTAGAGTTCGTTATGCATTTAATTTGTTGGCCTCTTTTTTTGCCCCCCCCCCCTTTTTTTTTTTCCTGCGTTGTGCTGCCTGCTGATGTAATACGATGCAGCCCTTCCATTTGTCAGTCCTCCAGTCACACAGCTGCTGATCATTGTTTCTGTTGTCGATGCATTTTCCCTGGTCGGTGACCCCTGGGGGGCATATATCCTGGATGATTGAATCCGTGAGGCTTTAAAAGAACAGAACAAAATGAATAAGCTCAGAGTTATGGCTGTATCCAGTATGACTTGCAAAATTCTATTTTTTGTTCCCTGTCGCTGTGAAACAGAAGCACGCTGCACCTTCATGTGGTAATTACTTGCCAATCACAATGTAGGCCAATGCAAAGCATGCCCTCCTTTACTGTCCTTCTGGACCATAATTTAAAAAACAAACATGATGCTGTATTCAGTAAGATCTGAAGCCAGCACATGAGACCATGAACTCCCCAGGACAGTGTTTTCTGAGGTCATGGATCAGCGGAATATTAGGTGATATTTTCCCATAGATTTACAGCTGGGCGTCTTTTTGCAAACAGCCCCCTGCTGGCTTTAATTCAAATTACACAAATGAACTTTCACTTACTTAACATTTGCAGAATCATCGTTTACCTTGTTCCATCACGCTTTGCAGAAATCAGCGTAAAGCATACGCAGGTTAACCAAATATACGTGCGTGTGCGTGTGGTTGTTGTATAATCTGTGTAAACAGTGTGTGTACGTCAGCTCATGTCCCAGTTAGACTTTAGTCAGTCAGACTTCTGCAGCTGTTAGGCACTAAGAACCCGATTTTGGGCTCCTGCCTCGCCTCCGTGCGCTGATGATTTTGCACGTTGATACAAACTGATTGATATTAAAGCTGTTAAAGTCTTTAATGGTTTATTGTGATGTTTCTCATTTGGAAAGGTGAAATCCCACCACACTTTCTTCACTTTTCAGACCACGAAGGTACAGCTATCCATCCTGCGTGCTTGCTGCATGTAATTCTGTTGCTTCTTAAGCTATAGCAGTAGACTGAATAAATTTTTCACTCCTCTGTACGAATAGTCCTATTTTTGGCAGATAGAAAGAATGTGGCGTGAAGGTGTTACCTATGGGCTACGTAAGAAACACAGCAAAAGTAATGGAACGCGGAGGAGGGGGTTTTAAATTGTGGGAAAATTGTAAATCATACAGGTATCAATAATGAAGCCTGTGTGTGTGTGTGTGTGTGTGTGTGTGTGTGTGTGTGTGTGTGTGTGTGTGTGTGTGTGTGTGTGTGTGTG